>JAOSBM010000206.1:12800170-12813316 GCA_027568955.1 Erythroxylum tenue | reverse complement strand
TGCCATCCAAACGATCGAGCGGTTTTTCCCCTTTTTTTCCCCATATTTATTTCTTTCTCACGCAGGTTTTCTGCATTTAGTAGGATTCTTTTTTTCCCCTTAATTTTAAGTTAATGAATTAATTGTTATTATAATATAATCGATTCATTTTATATACTATTTATATAATAATGCTACTATACATGTTTCGTAGTTTTCCCATCCTATAATTTAAATGTACTTATACTTAAATAATTGTTGATGAATTTAAATTTTTATTATCATATAATCGATTCATTATATATACTATATATATATAATAATGTTATTATACATCTTTAGTATTTTTTTCATCCTATAATTAAAATATACTTATACTTAAATAATAGTTAATGAATTTAAATTTTTTTACACGGATGTCCACTGAAAATACATAATTTAAATTAAAATAGGGAAAAAAAGTTTTAAATACTTATTTCACAATTTTTTCTCACAACTTAAAAAATTAGTTGTCATGGGTGACTCAAGTGCAATATCAATAAAAATGTCTAAGGCCCTGTTTGATTAGATGTTAATTAATGAAATGGAGCGGAACGGAACAGAACAGAATGGTTTATAATGGAATGGAATGTAATATAGTGCAAGTTGTTTGGGAGAGATAGAATGGTTCATAATGTAATGTAGTGAAATGCTATTTGGAAGATGGATGGAATGGAATGTAATATATAATAAATGACTATTATACCCCTTATATTAAAATGATTGTTGCAGGAGATTTATTATTTTATTATTAATTATATAAAAATGAAGAAGGAAATGCACGATCGTGCAGATAAGGATTGCAATTTGGACGGAAGAAGGAAATGTGCAATTGTGACATTTCATAAGGATTAGGAAAAGCACGATCGTGCAGATGCATGGTGGTTACTTTTCTGGTGATCTCGCAAGTCACGATCGTGACTCTGGAGCTCTACAAAAGCCAGGTTGTTTCCACCTCCTTTTGTTATTTTGAATATAACTTTTCTCTCCCGACCTCCAAATGACATGGCATTTGAACAAACAGACAAAATTTTACAATCTAATTTTAATTTTTTGTTTTTAATATTCTGACTTATATATTATATATGTTTCTATCATAATTCCTTTCTTAGTATACATTTAATATTTTACAACCTAAATTTAATTATTAATTTTTAGTATTCTAAATTATATATTTTTATATTTCTATCAAAATTCCTTTCTTAATATACATTCAAATATTTAGATGCTGATAATTAGATCGCAAATTTTAAAATTGTACAATATTCATTTATGCATTAAATAATATAAGATGTTTGGGACTTTTTTATTATCTTGATTAATTAAACATTTTTAATTTTTTTTGCAACATATTAAATTAAGTTATTGGCTTTTTAAAACGTTAATTAACTATAATATTTAATTAATAACAAAGCATTTTACAATTTAAAAATTTTCCACTCAAATAAATAATTCTACTCATCCATTTTTTACGTCCTAACTTTTATATTCCTAAGTTTCTATAGGGTGGATGATCATATTTCATCTCCTGCTCTTTTTTGCTCCACATTTTTACTAACTAAATTTATCAGTTCTTTTTTATATTAAATTTATATATTTTGAACAATTCTTTCGTTATTCTCTTATTCTTATAAATTAAAATTTAAATATTAATAATCTCATCACAAAATTTAAGATTACACATTATTTATTTATTTTAAACTTATTCTGTTTGAGATTTTTTATTTAGTTTAAATATTTTATACATTTACACATTACGCTATACATAATTTCTATTTTTTTCATGCCAAATTTTTACTTATTCATTTATTATATTCAAACTTAAATATTTTTAATATAACAAATTTAAACCTTTCTAATTCAATATCCATGACATATTTTAAATATTTATAATTTAATTACTAAATTTAAAATTTTCCATATTTATTTATACATTAAAATTATATAATAATATAACCAGTCACAAATTTAAAATATTTTCAATTTAATTTCTGATTTTTAAATTTTACTTATAATTAAATTAGAAAATTTTAAATTTCCCATATTTAAATATACTTAAATCATGGTTAAATAATTAATTTGATATAATTAATACTTATTAGAATATATAAAAATTTCCCAATTATTGTTACTAATTATTGGTGCATAATTAATTATTAGATTTATTAAAATATAGTTACTTTGTTAAGTAATCGCTATTAATATTTGGTATATATGTTACTGTATTAATAATTATTGGTTATTATTATTTTTATCCTAGTATTTCAATTTACTTTAATATTTGTTCATGAATTAATCATAGTTAATTAATTAATTTTGATATAATTAATAGACATTAGTTTATATATATATATGTAGTTAATTAAAGGGGAAAAAAAGGAGATGCCACGGGTGTGACTTAACCTGTCACACCCGTCAAGGAGTGTTGTTTTGTACTTAAACATTTACAATAGATGTCCGCAAATCTTGTATGCTTCAGTATTTTCAGGGATATGCCTTATAGATATCTGTAAATCTTTTATGGTTTAATATTTTCAGGGGTACGCCAACTGGCTATTTCAGTTAGCCAATATTTTCATTTCATAGGTCGGCTATTTAAATTGGCAATTTATTTAGTTGTTACAGATGAAATCTGTAAATAATTAATGTAACTTTAATAAACATTGAATATGTTTTACATTTTATGAAGAAGCCTTCCCTTTATTTAAAATTTGGTTCACAAGAATTACATTCTATTCTGATTTCATTTCCAATTCCATTGCCATCCTCTTGTTTTACTTCTTCAAAATGAGTTACGCAGAAAATATATCTCAAGTTCAAAAAATTAAATCTGTTATTCGGTATGTTACAAATAAAACCCCTTATCGCAAAGTCAGGTAACTACTTCTCTTTCTCTACTCTTTCGTATTTTTAAGCAGGAAGAAGCAAATTCATATAAATATTGTATTAAATATTTACTTTAAATAACATTATTATTTACTTGATGATAGAAAAAATTTTGTGCCAAGAATTGTGTTGCAAGGTTCTTGAGAGCTAATGACAACAACGTTAAGTTAGCTGCAAAAAAATTAAAGGCTTACCTTGCTTGGAGAGAAAGCATAATTATAGGTAAAAATTAATTTTCATAGTAATTTTTATACAGGATGTTTTCATTTTTGCTTTAAATTTTTTTGTTTTGAAATATAGAGAAATTAACAGCTGATAAATTTGCGTCTGAAATCGCGAAAGGACTTGTTTATTTAGCAGGTCACGATGAAAGTTGTAAACCTGTTTTGGTAATTTCCAAACTATATCAATTGTCTTTTTTAATACTATTTACATATTGAATTTCTAAATTTTATTTACACATTTATCACTTCTAAACTTGTTACTAAGCTTCATTTTTACTTTCTTTTTCTTGGATAAAGATGTTTCGCCTTAACAAAATTATAGGAAGTTTCATTCCCGAAAACTGTAAGTCAACATTTACAATTTTTTATATTTTCCAAATTTTATCTCTCTTATTTGATAATTTCTCAATGTTATGTTTTGGTTTGATTTTTATAGGTTGACACGCTTCATTGTGTTTACTTTAGAAGTTGCCATATCAACAATGCACAAAAAATGCAAACAATTTGTTATTATTTTTGATGCAAGTATGTTTACTCGTTAACAATAAAATTATAATAACTATTTTATAAAAATTTTTCCTTTTAACAACCTCATAATTTTTTTTATATTTTCCAAGTTTTTATTGATCTGCTTTACCCTTCATGAATGTATTTTTATGTGCAATGAAAATTATTGCCAATTATTATCCTTCCAGACTTTCAAGGTGCTCCTAATTGACCCCTCCTCTTGTTTATATTCTTATTGTTTTTCTAATGTGTGTTATTCTATTAATATATAATTCAAAATTTTATTTTTATTACAAGGTATCAAACCATTTGTTGAATTTTCAAGCATCACTGATTTCATATATTCACTGGATTTTGAAGAAACATTAGAATTTCCCAGACATCTTGCCATAAGAACAACTGTTAACGATGAGTTACACTCTTCAAGGTTTTCATTATCAGTGTCACAATATTCTAACCCGAACAAACCATGGTATCTTAGTTTAACCACACCAGTTTCTTCGGCTAATGCCCATCCTTCTTTAACCTCCTCCTACATTAACTCCTTAAATGCCAGATCTATTTCCTTTGGATCACCTTATGAGATAGCTACCAACAAAACTTTATTCCCATCTACTCCCATTCCACTTCGCGTCGCCGAACCAGTTAAATTTGCTCAACCACAAACCCCACAACCTTCTTTTTTTCAATCACCAGTTATGTATTTGTTTTCCAAAAAAACTAATACATCTCATAAATGTAACAAGTCATTTTTACCTTTCTTAAAATTTTATAGGATCCCCCTATGATGAAACCATTTATAGATCAATTATGCGACCACCAATCGGTAGTTTGGTATCTATTGTACCACCTGATCTCAAGGCAAGTAACTTTCCTGAATCAAATCGATTTTAAAATAAGAGTAGTGTGCACCTTCTTTTTATTATATATGATTACAACTTTTTCTTGATATAATGAAATGCATATTTGATTAAATCTTTTTGCCTCTTATAAGAATATGTATTTATATTTACCTATTTTTAGATTAATAAAACACCAATTATTAAGTTTAAGCGGATGGAAAATTTAAATTTTATGAAATATCAATAGCAACAATTAATTGAGATTTTCATTCGGAACAAAAACTTTTAGCGGTCAAAAAACTAATATTTTTATTTTATATTAATCAGCCACTAATGCTTCCTTTCCCTTTTCATAATTTGTCATCTAATAAAAATCATCTTCATTTAAAAAATATCCAGTTATTATTATTCACGATTAATCATTTACTTAATTAATTATATTTTAATTAACAAATTAACTCTCATGTATCTTAAATATATTATAATTAATTAGTCAATCGTGTCACAGTGAAGGAGTGTCACAGGTGTGACTTCTTCAAAGTGTCATGGGTCTGACTTAAGAAGTCACACCCGTGACATAGGGTCTTCTTAAATTATTTTTCTTCTTTCCTAACCCAAAGTGTAAGGACCCTTTTGAATAAAAATAATTTGATTAAAAAAATAAAAAAAAACACGTTCCCATATTAATTCACTTTCACGGGTGTATATTTGGGAATTCCCTCCATTTTTTATTGTAATTTATATATAATTAATTTGCTGATTAAATTGTAATCAATTAATTGATTATTTAAATAATTGTGGAGTGTACTTATAATTTTTTTATTTTTTATATATATATATATATATACACATATACATATATGTATATATAGATATATATATATATATATATACTTAAGTAATTTGGTTCTGTCCTACCTTGAACTCGAGTTTTGGGTAGCAAAGTGGTATCAGAGCTCAGTTATAGGCCTGAGGCTTAGCCCCACGTCGTGAGTTCGAATCCTAAGGAGTGGATTCGCTCATTGTGATCCCAAAGTCATAAACCGAAAGGGGAGACTAAGGGCGACGCTAGCGGATATATAGTGGGCTTAAGTAATTTGGTTCCGCCCTACCTTCAACTTATAATAGTATTTTTTAAATTCACAGATATATTCCTCTAAATAGCATATATCACATATACGCATATTATTTAAATACCATAAGGCTTTAATTCTTTCTATATTTGTGGCTTCTTGTTTAAATAATCAATTGATTGATTATTTAAATAACTGTAGAGTGTAAATATAATTTTTAATTATATATATATATATATATATACACACACATATGTAGATGTTAAAAGATTTAAAACTAAGATTTCTAGTTTCAACAAATGACTAAATTTTATTTAACATCCTTTATTAAGTTAGATAAATATAAAGTCACTCTTTTTTCATTATATTATTTAAATACACTTAAATCATTGTTGACAATTTAATTTTGATATAATAAAGCATTTTTTAATATGATCAATGTATGCAGTTATTATACAAAATACTGATTTATTCTTTGGAATTTTATTTTATTTGTGTAGTTAAGAGTTCTAATTTAAATATACTTATACTTAAATAATGGTACATTGATTAATTTTGATATAATTAATGCTTATTATTAATTAAGCGATTAATTATATATATATATATATATATATAATCATGTTACTATACATATTTAGTATAAAATGACAAATAATAATAAACAGTTAATATTAATTCATACCATTTAAATATACTTAGATCATGGTTAACTAATTAATTTTGATCTAATCAAATAATTATATAAAATCTGTATATGATAATGTTATTATACATATATTTAATATATAATAATGAATGATGATAGACAATTAATATCGATACGTACTATTTAAATATACTAAAATCATAGTTAATTAAATTTTTTGATATAATTAATAGTTATTAGAATATAATAAATTAACTCAATTATTGTTAATAATTATTGTTATATAATTAATTATTTTATTTATTAAAATATATCTAACTAATTTTATGTTAATTATATTTAGCCACGGGCGTTATTATTTAGTGATTATTACTATATAATAATTTATGATTATGAACAACGCAGGATAATAAAAACTGTATATATATTTTTACAACTTTATCAATTAATTTTTATAATTATAATTATTCCTTTATTAATTAATCAAACAAAATATAATTTCGTTTTTGATTGTCTCAAATTGAATTTATTACATATTAATCAGTATAATATTGATTTCTTCAAAAGCTGAATTGATATTAATTATTATTGCCTATTAAATTTAAAATTCACGGTTGTGATATTATTACCTTATATTATTTTTACCTAGAAATACAATTTTGGATAATTATTAAACGTTAAAATGTATATTCACAAAGAAATTATGATAGAAATATTTAAAATATATATTTTAGAATACTAAAAATGAATAATTTAAATTAGATTGTAAAATTTAAAATGTATATTAAGAAACGAATCATGACACAGATATTTAAAATATATAAGTTAGAATATTAAAAACGAACAATAAAGTTTTAATTGTAAAATTTCTGAATGACAAAATTTAAAAAAGTTCGAAATGTAAAGTGTTATGTATTCTTTATAAATGGATAAAATATGACAAATAAATACATATATTAAAAATGCAATCAAAAAGTATAAAATTAAATCATCATTCAATTATTAATTTTGTAATTAATTAAACAATTTAGTTATGATTAAATAAATCAATATTTGGAGTGAAAAAAATAATTTAGGATTTTATAAATGTTACAAATGAATGACAATTCACAAAATCTCAAATACACCCTATTCACTCAAATACACCTGAGTCACGGTAAGTCACACTCGTGACTGCAAATCACGGGTGTGACTACAATTTTTAATCAAAATTTAATATATTGTTTTTCGTATTTTAATATAAATTAAGTATTTATAGTAACGGGTGTGAATTATGAACTCACACCCGTGAGTTAAAACTCTTGAAGTTAATTAACTTAACAATAAGTCATAACAAATAATAATATTTAATTTATTTTTAAATACTTTATAAATATATTATTTTTAAATCTATCAATATATTCATTATATTTTAATTTGTCGATTAATTATATAAATTAAATTAAATTAAAAAAGATAAAATAGCTTATATTTAATTAATTGTAATCAAATTATACTTAATTGAAAATGAAAAAAAAATAATTCTGTATTTAATTAAGAAATTATGAATGATGGATTTTTCCTATCAATCATTAATTAGAAATCTTAAATATTTTCCATG
This sequence comes from Erythroxylum tenue, assembly GCA_027568955.1. Lineage (NCBI taxonomy): Eukaryota > Viridiplantae > Streptophyta > Magnoliopsida > Malpighiales > Erythroxylaceae > Erythroxylum > Erythroxylum tenue. The sequence continues at coordinate 12,805,517 of JAOSBM010000206.1, read as the reverse complement.
TGTTATGTCTGTACAAAATACATGATAAATAATTACTTCTTATTTTTACCATGTTATTTTCCATGTTTTCCTGACCGCATTTTACCTTGATTCTTTTTAGGTTTTCTTCTTGTTCCTTATTGCCTAGTTCATTCTTGCACTATTCAGGTATCTTTAATTATGTCACAAAAATGTATTATATAATATTCTGGTTTACTTGTTCATGACATATTTCTTTTCGTTGATATGTTAATTAGTTTCTTGTTTATTTTTCCATATTTCATGACTTACATGTACAATTGAACTTTATTAATATACTCACTTACATCATATTGCCATGAATTAACCTTTTTATATATTTTCTGATACTTTATTTATCTTGCGCCATATTCAGCCCATATTGTTATGCAAACTTTTTTTTTCATTTTTTGCTTATTAATTAAATGCATAAATAGCCTTGTCTATAAATGTATGGTTTGTTAGATTTTTGTTAAATGTATAGTTAACCTTAGTTGTTAAATGTATGCTTGTTAGATGTTTTTTTTATATTAACAAATACAGTAGATATTAATGATTCATGATAAACACTTTATTAAATCTATGATTTGTTACATATATTGCCTTATATTCATCGATAAAAATGATGTTGTTGCTTCATTTTTTTAGCCTGTTATATTTTGACATTTTTTAATTATACCCAATATTTATTTATGTAATAAATATTATTTTATACATATCTAATTTAATAATATATACTTAATTATATTTATTATATATAATTACATATCAATTTCAACAAATATTGTTACTACAGATATTTTGATATTTTAGAAAAATGTTATCGATTGATACATGAAAAGGGTTAATGTTGTCATTTAGGCATTCAGATATCGATAGAAATGCCAAAAGGTATCAAAAGTATGCTGAAATGCCAGAAAATAAAAAGCAAGAATTCTTGCGACGACATAGAGAAACTCGATTTGCAAAAAAGAGAAGCACTACTTTGCCTATGCTTCATGAAACGATTACGGATCAACATAGCTATTCTTTTGTTAATAGTGAACTTTCCAGTAGTCAACTTGTCATTCATCAATGCACTAGTCAACAAATACAAAATCGATCTTTCGGTATTAATGTAAATGATATTAATCAAGGTATAAATTTTTTACCTATATTTTAGTTATTTTTAATATGACTACTACACAAAGTGATCATGTTATTTTTATATGTTTTTAGGGATAAATCATCGTCGCTCTTCCTCAAAGTTAGCATTTTTGCAGAATTTACCTGTTGAGCCTCAACAGCTTCGTTTTGTTCAAAATTGTGAACATTGTCATGCAAAACGATTTTATCTTGAACCTCCATCATTTTGTTGTTTATCAGGATAGATTTCTATTATTGTTTCCCAAATGCCTTATGGTTTGAAACGATATTTTTTTTGGCAATGATGAAGAATCAGAACATTTCAGGAAGAATGAGATCCCACATCGGTTGGAGAGGGGAACGAAGTATGCCTTATAAGGGTACATATACCTCTCTCTTACAGACGCATTTTCCATGGCCTGATGCACCGGATCCCATCGGAACTCCGAGGTTAAACGTGCTAAGGTGAGAGTAGTTCTAGGATAGGTGACCTCCTGGGAAGGCCTCGGGAAAAGCAAAACCGTGAGTGCTTGGTTGGGCCAAGGCCTAAAGCGGACAATATCTATAAGCGAGTGATCTGGGATGTTACATGTTGAGGGAGGTGTGCGATTTCATAGAAGTGCAGGAGTTGAACTCAATTAGCTATTTCATTGCACTGATCTAAGTGGATCTCAGAGGAATTGGGAGATGGTTCACCTAGGAAATTAAACGAAAAGGGAATATGTTTATTAGGAAGAAACTTGACCGAGCATTGGTAAATCAAAAGTGGCTCAGCTCTTTTCTGCTTGCTTCAGTTGTGTTTGGAGAACCAGAATTTTTTGATCATGCATCCATTCTAATTCAACAGTCGAGTGATGGAAATAGGATCGGGGCACCATTCAAATTTTTTAATGGATTACTTCAGGTAGAGGGTTTTATGGAGGTGATTTCGCAAGTTTGGAGGATTGAGGTAAAAGGGTATAAAGCTTTTCAGTTGATGCAGAAATTAAAGATTGCCAAACGAGTGATCAAAGAGTTTTGCAAGCATAGAACTCAAAATATTCAGGATATGGGTACCAATTTGGTTGAGATACAAAAGCAATGTTATAGGGACCCCCTTAATGATAGTTTAAGAGTGCTTGAGGCTGATCAGATGAATAAATACCGGGAAGCTTTGAAATTGAATGATTCAATCCTTAAACAAAAAGTGAGACAAACTTGGCTTAAGGAAGGTGACATCAATACCAAGTTTTTTCAAGCGGCTATCCTAGCTAGGCGAAATACCAATACAATTAATGAATTGATGGATGTGGGGGGTAATGTGCTGCGTGGTCAATAGGAATTTACTGAACACATCAGGGAGTTTTTTGTCAAACTTATGGGAAATACCGAAAATGCAGGGAATGGTTTTGGGGTTAAGGATGTGTTGGAGTTCTCTCCAAGTCAAGATAGAATGGAAATGTTAAACGCTCCTTTTTCAGCTCAACAAGTGAAGGAGGCCTTGTTTCGGTTAAATGTTTCAAAAGCTCCCGGTCCTGATGGATACTCGACTGGTTTTTTTCAACAGACTTGGAATATCACAGGTCAGCTTTTAATGGAAGCGGTGCTAGAGTTTTTTTCATCTGGTAAGCTACTGAAGGAGATCAATCATACTTACTTATGTTTGATTCCCAAGAAAGAGCGACCAGAAAGGATTACAGACTATCATCCAATTTCGTGTTGCACAATGGTGTATAAAGTAATAACTTTTCTTTTAGTGGAACATCTGAAGGGTGTGTTGACTGAAGTGGTAAGCAAAGCCCAAGGGGACTTTTCTTCCTTCAAGAAGTATTGGGGATAGCATATTGTTGATGCAAAAATTGTTGGGAGAATATCATACAGGCAAAAAGATTAATAGTTGTGCCTTAAGGATTGATCTTTATAAAGCTTATGATACGAATGGATGGGGACATATAAAGGATTGCTTGGAAAGGATTGGCATGCCTACACGATTTTGTCATTGGATACTTCAATGTATTCAAACTACTTCCATGAGTGTGTTAATCAATGGGATTCCTACGAAACCATTTATGATCACTAGAGGGATTCGGCAACGGAACCCTCTCTCCCCTTACCTATTCACTTTGGCGATGGAAGGACTTTCAAGACTATTGACTAAAATGGTGGATACTATTGACTAAAATGGTGGAGTGTAATGGGCTATATCAGTATCATTATAAATGTAGAGAAATGAAATTGTCGCATTTACTGTATGCCAATGATGTGATATTATTGTGTAAGGCTGAACCACATATGCTATCGATGATGATGAATTTGATAAACATTTTTTCTAGGTGGTTGGGGATGAAGATGCAATGTACAAAAGAGTGGAATTTTTATGTCTTCAAATGTTCATAATCAGGAGTGGATTAGTAGGTTGGTGGGGTTGCCTCTCCAAGAAACACCGTTCAGGTATCTGGGAGTACCGATCACTTCGGGTAAGCCTAGATTTTCTGATTTCTTGCCATTGTTGGAAAAATTGAAAGGCCAAATCAATGCTTGGCAAAATCGTTTCCTATCACTTGCTGCTAGAGTTATTCTTATTGTTTCAATGTTGAACAATATGCATGTACATTGGGCTGCGTATGTGATAATTCCAAAGAGAGTTATAAAGGAAATGGAGAGGATATTGAAATCTTTATTATCGACTGGTATGCATGATAATTGTGAGGGAGCCAAAGTCAAATGGAGCAATATTGTAGTGCCAAAAAAACAAGGGGGTTTAGGCATTATTTCAATCACACAAATGCAAAGGGTCTTGCTTATAAACAGAGTATGGAGGTTACTTGTGGAAAAAGAAGCGAAGTGGGTCAAGTGGGTGCAAATTTATCGTCTTAATGGGCAAAATTTTTGGAAAATTCAGTAGAGGTATGAACATGCTTAGAATTTTAAAAGTTTGTTATAGCTACGAGACTTGATTTATCCTATTATTAAAAGTAGAGTCAGGAATGGAGAGGATACAAGTTTCTGGTTTGATAATTGGAATGAATTCAGCCCACTATGGTTGCGGATTGATTTAATAGTATTTAGAAACCAAATCTCTAAGGAAGCAATGGTGGCATGGATAGTTCCAGAGGGGGCACGGTTAAATAGTTGCAGTTTGTCCAAGTACTTGACCGGTATGTGAATGGTGTGCAACTTCGAAATGAGACGGATAAGTGAATTTGGGCAACAAATCAAGGTGGGAAATTTACGACCAAATCAGCACACGATATAGGGAGAGAGCCGCATGAAGAGGTACTATGGGCTGATTTGGTATGGAAATAGATATTAAGTCCCAAATTTGCTTTTTCTTATGGTTGGCTATTAAAAATAGATTGAGAACGAAGGACCGATGGTTTGGTAGCTATGATCCCCTTTGTGTGTTGTGTAAACATGTCAATGAGAGTAGAAATCACTTGTTTTTTAAATGTGAATATACCAAAGTGGTGTGGAGCAAAATTTTGCATATGATAGGAATTCCAAATTTCTCCTATGAATGGAATAAGTTGTTGAATGATGTTATACGGTATTCCAAACCTGGGAGACGGGATGGTCTCATCATCAAGACCTCGTTTCAGATGGTGATATATCACATATGGAGGGGGAGGAATAGGCGCTTATGTAAGGAAGTTGAACAACACAAGTATGAGCTCGCTGCTAGTATAGTTAACTTGAATTCCATTAAATTCGGATAATAATTTCGACACCTTAACAATAATTACGCCCAAAATATATGCAATTTAAATGACTTAACAAATCCCCCCACACCGAACCTTTGCTCGCCCTCGAGCAACATATCAAACCATTAAACTCAATCAATTCATCCTTCAGAAATCAAGTGCACACAATCCATCAACTTAGGTTAGTAAGATTCAATTTGCAACACACCTTATAATTGCTTTTCACCAATACAAATAGGCAAAGTCAAAATAATGCATCTTTGTTCAAAAGCAAACATGAAATCAAAGTGAATTCTTCTCATGGATTTCGCTCTCACACTTAAGTGTTTGTGGGTAAGGTGTTTCGCTCAAATCTCACTCTATCATGTTGCACTATCATAGGCTTGCACTTTCACCAATTATCATTCATTCAAATCACATAGGCTGATAGATCATGAGGACTTTATTCAAGGTTGTAATGAGGCTCGATTCACAGGTGAGATAAAAGCATGGAAAAAGGGTTCGTCACAAGTTTTCACAAAGCATTAAGGAAAATGGACACACAA
>JAOSBM010000206.1:12708767-12719533 GCA_027568955.1 Erythroxylum tenue | reverse complement strand
GACAACCCTCCAACAACGTCCACAAGCCCATTTCCTGCGCGGTACACAACACCCTAATCAATAAGATTTCCTTCACCGACGTTAACAGAAACTCGAATATGAACAACCAACAGCCGTCTGAGATGCCATAACATTTTTTCAGACCAAGCCCAAAGGCAGGCCGAACAGGTCAACGGTCATGCCAGAAAATTACATTTACTGAAATGGTATTGGGATTTTCATTTAACTCAAATTGGTGCCATTACATTACTTAAAAAATATGGAAACCAATTAGAACTAAAATCCCACTCCAACCTCATTTAGCCTATATATTTAACTGCAAATATTACACAAAAAGCAAGTTAATTAATATAAATTAGAAGGTACCGGCTACGAAAGCAACAGAGGAGAGGTGGTGCAAGGTTGGAGGTGTCAGAGAATACCGACGACAGCGACGAGAGAGATTTGATATAGATGGCGGTGAAGAGAAGAACCGTCTGATGGAGGGAACAAAGTGGGAGATTAGGATTGCGGTGGTGTTCCAGATCTGGAAAATTATGAACTCTGAAAGTTCTCCAAAATAATACTTGCAAAATGATTAAACTCGGCCCGATATTAAGCCTAGGTCCAAAGAGGATGAGAAAAAAAAACGACGTCGTATTGGTTGGTATGAATTTCAATTAAAAAAATGATTTCCCCCAGTCGTTTTTCTGTTGAAACTTGAAACTTGAAATTCGCCGCCGTCGGTCCCTCGCCCATCACTAACCACCACCGTTGCCCGCTGTCGTCTGTCGTCGCCGTTTCAATAGTTGTTTGTCTTTTACGGTAATGTCCCCTCTTCTTTCCTCTTTCTGCGCTTTCCTTTCTAGGGCTACTGCGCTCATGTCATAGGAAGAATGCGTTCCTATGGCTTTATTCGCTTCAATTGTTTCTCTTGATTGTCGGCCACACCGTTGTCTCTATCTTTATGTTGGTGGTCGTCACTGCCAATAATTCGGGTAAGAATGGTCGGATTTCTCTAGTCGGTTACAGAAGTTCATAATTGGAAACAACTGGGTGCTTGTCTCATCTGCATTCTGCAATTCTATATAACTACCTTCAGCCTCCGGTTCTGATTCTGCTTTCTCTTATGTTTCCTGCTTATCTGTTTGAGATTCTTGGAATCTCTTTACAATGGATCCAAACACTGGCTTTGATATACATCTTTATTTTCTTAATGGTATTGAGTTTGACTTCATAGGTTGTTATATTGCTTTGATCTGATTTCTCTTTTTCACAAACACTTTCAAGCTTCTCCCAGATTCAACAGATTCAAGAAATAAAGCAGTTTGTTTACACATAAAAACAGTTCTAGGTAAAGAAAATTTAAAAAATTCTTATTTTTATGAATTTATGATACGGATTGTTCGAGTTTGGAAATTGGAACTGACCTTAATTCAAACTAAATACTCTTTAAAGTTACCATTTCAAAGTTAAACAAACAAAAAGTCAGTATTTACAGACCCATCCAGCTTAATCAAGCCAGCTCACTGAGAGGGCTTTGGACAAGTGCTGGTGATCGGGTCAGGTCATATGAAAATCCCAACAATGGAAGAATCAGTGATAGAAGCTATGGCACTGTTTTTACTTTGCTCCCTCTGCTGTTACTAACCCACAGCTGTTAACGACTTAACTCTCTTACTATCTCCTCGCCACTAGTGTATCTCTTCACTTAAATTTTTTTGAATATCATAGTTCTTGATCTACTTCTTAAATTATGGCACCAAAGCTATGTGATTGAATTGGGAATAAGATTGTGTGAATTTCTGTTGCTGTCAAGGTGTTGCTAGTGGATGGTAAAACAATGGCAAGAATTAGGGATAGAATGGAGGATTTCAAAGATGCAGTCAGGCACACCTCTGTTTCCTTGGGTTATGACGAGGTATATGCAGTTCTTCTTCAATTTTGTTTTGGAGCTAAATGATTTTTCTTTTGTTTTAAAGTTCTGATTTTATCTTTCTCTGTATGTGATCTTGGTTGGGTTTTACAGCCTAAATTGGCAACTGTTATGGCATCTTTCATCATTCATAAACCTCGCCAACGATCAGCTTTTACCAAGGCTGCTTTAAGAACGGTATTTGCTGTTGACCAGTTTTGTTTCAAAAAAGTAAAAACATTATTAACTTATGGGCAACAAGGATCCAAGGATTATGCATTCTTATTTGTGATCTTAACTCCTTGTTTTTGTTATCAGCTTGAAAGTATTGAAGCTTTGCAACAGTTTTTGTTGGAGCATCGGAAGGATTATGTGGATGTACACCGTACGACTGAACAAGAGAGGGATAATATTGAACATGAAGTAAGCAGTATAGCTCTCTTTCTTATGAGCATCATTCTTATGTGATAGTGGAATAAACTTTTTTCTGCCACCTTATGACAAACCGCACCAGCCTCCATATTTTATTCTTAATCTACTTAAAATGCTTGAAAAGAATGTGTTTATGCAATCTAATTCCCAAACTTGGCAACCATATCATACCTTTTTTATGAGCAGCAGTTATTTGATTCTTTTTTTTTTAAAAAGTAGCAGTTATGTGATTTTAATTGCTTATGCCCTGTTGAAGATGCTTTTGTCTCTGTTACACAGACAGAACTGTTCAATTCAGTATCCTTTTATGGTTTTTCCCCATGAAAATTGGCTGCTTAATTTAGTTATCCTGAAATTTAAGATTATCCCCACTTCCCTTCTATTTTCTACTATATTTACGGTTTTATTTATTTTGTTTCTTAAAGCTTGTCTCTGTCCTCTATCATTTGCAGGTTACATCATTTATTAAAACATGCAAAGAACAAATTGATATTCTTAAAAATAGTATAACTGATGAAGAAGCAAACTCAAAGGGCTGGCTTGGCATGAGGACTGATAGATCCAATGCTGATACTATTGCACATAAACATGGAGTGGTATGGTTCTGCTCGACTTCACATTTTACGGGAGGTCTACTTATGTAATATCAAGTAGTTATGGAATTCTGCTTATACAGATATGTTAATAATATATGGACTACTATCTTTTACCTTTCCCTTTTCTGATAAATGAGCCTGATCTTTAATCTAATTTTGTTAAAAATTTGAATAAGGTTTGAATTAACTATGATAAAGCTATCTCGACATTGCAACGAGTTTACTATGAAATGAATTACAAAGCCAAACTACAAAAACAACTTACATAAGCAAATGAAATTTAACAGTAATGGTTACAAACTCCATCTGATCTTCATTCCTATGGATAGTGCATGTTGATCAAATTTAGCTATCAAAATGGCTCTGATCCAATTAATGGTGTCTTCAGCTAAGTTGTACTTGTCAACTTCCTCTTGCCTATATATCCTCTTATTACGTTCCTTCCATATAGAGTAAATGGTAGTTGTGAAGGCTATTTTGTACATTGGGGAGTCTTGCAACTTCTGATTTGCTGTACATATGATCCGATTTAGAGTTGATGTCCAATCATAACTGATGTAGGTATCCGATGGCAGATGTAAAATTCTGTTCCAAACCACTTTGGAATATCTGTATTGAAAGAATAAGTGATCTCTAGACATGAGGTGTAGGAAAAGTGTTATTTGTTAAAAGGCTTTTGATTTATGAGTCAAATGGGCAAGCATGGTCACTGAAATTAAGTGGTGTATGACATTCAATTGAATGTAAGTACAAGTAGAAACTGCTTCTCTTCTGCATCCGAACAGTAGTAGGAACAGGAATGTTTTACCTTATCTCTAAAGTTACCTTTTTCTTGTGAACAGCCAGTGATAGTTTTTCAACAAATCCAAGCTGTTACACAATTATACCTTTTTGTTGTCATCAAATAGAATAAGAACAATGTTTTATTTGGTTAAATTTGCGGCTTTTTACCTCTGCAGGTTTTGATTCTGAGTGAGAAACTCCATGCAGTTACAACACAATTTGATCAGCTCAGAGCTATACGTTTCCAAGATGCTATTAACAAAAGGATGCCGAGGAGAAAGCTTAATCGAGTTGCTGATTCAAGTACTGTGGATTCTTCTAAAAGTAGCAACTCAGAACTCAGGGACCATGATGAAAACCCACCTGAGCCACTGAAAATTCAGCAGCAGTTGTTGGATGATCAAACTCGTGCTCTGCAGGTAATCAAATTATTAGTTGTTTGATAAGTCCTACAAATTGTCTCCTTGTGTTTGTTTGCTTAATAAGGAAGTCCCGTCTAAGAAATTATTGTGAAATTGAGTGGGATTGTCCTTCCACTTGTTGGGCAGGTAGAGCTAACCAGTCTTCTAGATGCAGTCCAAGAAACTGAAACTAAGATGGTCGAAATGTCTGCGCTGAATCATCTCATGTCAACACATGTTCTGCATCAAGCACAACAGATAGAGCATTTGTATGAGCAGGTCAAGGATTCTGATCCATCCTCGAATTTGTTTTTCTCAAACTACATATTGAATAATTTGATTCTAGCTTGTATTAAGAACTTTAAGAAGTTACATTTTGCTCCAAAAGATCTTTTGTCTTTCCATTGGAAACCTTTCTTCCTATCCTTTTGTTGTTTTTCATAAAACATGACCTGATATTGCCGCCAAACTTACGATGGGATTCTGTGAATAGATGTGGTCTGCCCTTTTGTCCAAGAACTCTGTATCATGTTTCTGCATTTCTTAACTGCTATGATATCTCACTGGACAAGTATAGAATGAAGGTTTACTTTCATTCAGAATTTCCATACACCTCGGCACATGCTGATGATGATCAAATCTCATTAACCTGTATGCATATTCTCAAATGGATCAATATCTAGAACTGTCCTGCGTTACCTATGGATATATTTGTCAACTATCAAATTACTTGTTTCGGAGTTGAGGTTTTTCGGTGCTCTTAGAGTTGCAATTTCTGTTAACTGTCCATATTTAAATCCTTTCGAGTCCTTGATACAGGCCGTTGAAGCTACAAAGAATGTAGAGCTTGGAAACAAAGAGCTTAGGCAAGCCATACAGCGGAATAGCAATAGCAGGACATTTCTTTTGCTTTTTCTGTTTGTACTTACTTTCTCAGTCCTCTTTCTTGATTGGTATAGCTGAAAGGAAGCTCTGCCTATGTTCTCATGTTATATATTAACTGCTACATAACATTTTTTTTTCCCTTGAGGCTTTTGTGGAACAAAGTGAAGAAAAGAAAAGAATATAAGAACTCGTTACACCATTATAAATTTTCACTAAAGACATGGTTTAATGCTTTGATTTGAACTAATCATTAAAGTTTGAATATGGATTACAGATCAGTCAAAGCCAGGTATTTATAAACGGTCCTATTATACGTCTAGAGTATTGGTGAACAAAGGATGTACAGAAGAGTTTTTGTTGCATTTACAATTAAAAATAGTGTTTTGTATCCCAACCGAGCTGCTAATTAAGCTCTGAGCTTGAGATAATACTGCATTATCCGTACTGCCTCTGGCATCTACAAGTAAAGCTTCTTTTTGATTCTCTGTTCTCCATTTGTCCGATGAAGCTTTCTCAACACATGAAAAATTGCAAGAAAACCTGACAGCGGTGAAGCCCGGAAAGTCTGGTGTGATCGAAGGACAGCATAGAGACTATTTTGAACTGAAACTTTCTTCTACCTTAAACCCGAAGCTTGGCCCTGTGGTAAAGATAACATCTTGCTCATGTGTGCTTCTGACTTCTCACAGATACAACCAGGAAAAGGATTGGCGTAGAAATTTTCCTCGACTCTCGGGGACTCTCCGGGCAATCTATGGCGTGGGCCTCCGATCCTATCTCTATGTAATGTTTTTACCTCTGACGAGAATTTATCCCAAGATATCTGGCCACTGTCCAGTTGATCAATCAATCGAACAAAATGGTACCTGCAGAAGAAAATAGAAGATAAAAACATTGCCAGTGTTTTATTTTGGTGAAAACGTTGGCATGGGATCGAGGGAGTTACTGATAACCCTACTTGTCAGGGTTGATAGTTCTTCTGTAGCCTTCAAATTTTCGATGACCAGTGACTGCCTTGGCCATATTGCCGTCGTAACTATACAAAAAAATGTCACTCTCAACTGCAACAACGTAGTCCAGGGCTGCAAGCTTATTTTGGCGGTTCATGAAAGGTTGGAGTTCTACTTCTGTTGCTACTGTTAAATGAGTGTATACTTTGGGATACTTGTCTCGAAGTGCATTGATCCCATTTGAGCCATAAATTTGGCCGGCAACTATATAAATCGTAGTTTCAGAAGGATAACCCATTGCCTCCAGGAACACAGCAACCTCTCTTGGTGTCATGGGACATAATCCCTCCAGTCGTCGATCTGTACCATTGATGTTCTTTTCTTTCCAGTGCTTTACTTTGATTCGCATTCTCCTCAGTTCCTTGTTCTCTGCTTTAGTTAGGTTGTGACTGCAACCTGTAAATGCAAGCATGTCTTTTTCATATCTGCAATCAATCTTAATAGTTAGCAACAAAAAAAAAGACTGCAACTGAAAGACAATATCTTTAGAGGTATCATTTAATACCTTAGATGGAGCGCGATGAAAGGTTCACCATTAACTCTCAGTCTATTCACTAACTTCCTTCCAAGCTCTTCTATTTCTTCTGTGAATCTTAGACCCTCGTACATTGCTCGGCAACGGAGCCTTTGAATTGAAGCAGCAACGCCATTGTTGGCTAGGCGTGAATCAGAGTGTGTAAATTTGATCACTCGGTGCTTCTTGAGTAGAGAAAGGATATCCTTTCTGTAATAACTAGGCTGCCAAGTGTTACATACGACTTTTTTACAATTAAAAATCATTAGCGGTTCTCTTTTAGGGAAAGAAAAGGCACTTTTAAACGTCAAAAGCCATACCTTAGACCAAGAAACTGGAGGCTTATGCAGAGGCTTTATTGCTGCAATTTCTTGGGGAAGTAACTCAAGGATCTCGACGTCGTCTCTTAACGTTTCAATGAAGTGCTTCCAGTTGAAGATATCTTTAAAATCACTGAATGATTAACCACTTCTTTATTAGGTAATGTTAAGCAAATTACAAGTTTATAAACTTAGCGGAGCCTTCAACTTCAACTATCCAATAGGCACACGCACCTCGGATCTGTCCAAAAGGAAGCATGATCTAACGATGGAAGAACCAAAGTGGCATTCATGATTTTTGTTATGGCTACCATGTCACTTATCTGCATTTCAACCAGTAATAGTAAGAAAATAATACATGTTTATTTGGTTTATAGTATAATCGTCCCCTCAAACTTGCTTACCCCAGTTTTCATTTGATTCAATCCGCCGTTGGCATGAACAAGAACGTACCCGTTTGTCGCTTTAACATTCCCTAGATAATACCATAATTGCCAGTTGTGAATCCGGGAACAGATAAAACTAATTAAAATGCACATCGAAGGATGTAGCAGTGGAGAATCCAACTAGTCAGAGAATTAGAAACTTGTAGCCGGATCATACTTGTTTCACTTCTGGATCGTTGATGGCACTTGAAAAAGTTGTCGCTTTCGGGTTTCATCCAAATATCTGAATTCTGACAAGTGAGACAACGTTAGTTCTATTTTAGTGTCAATGTTAGCGATTATTTGTGCCATGAGGCACCAATTATAAAGTTATAACATGCTTATAGATTGACCCCACATTCATAAACTAGAATCAGAAAATAACTTAACACAGTTATAACTGTGAAGCGAAACAAATCATAACCAAGAAAAGTTTAGGACCATCTGCAATTACGAGACAAGAGGCAAATAGTCCACACCTTCTGAAAAGTCAGAATCTGAAAGGAAATGAAGGTAACACTTGCTTGAAAACAAAATACAACTACAATATATACGGAGGAGTAATCAAAGTCACATACTTTTACCAAAACAACCCTTAACATGAAAAAAGAAAGAAAGGACAACTGTCTCCTGACAGAGGCATTTGTATGGAATGAAAAACCAAGTTTGATTATCATTGTTGATCCATGGACAACTACACAGGGTCGCAAACAATATCACTGTTTCTCGTATCAGAAACTTTAGATGGCAAGAAGGGACAGCACGACTTGAACAGTATCAAACACACGTTCCCATGAAAGCTGTTGACGTCTGACATTCCGCCTCAAATCTAGCTTGTTTATCTGCTTATTGAATACCTACCTACCTAAACTGAAGTGTAACGTATATCAATCATTAGAAACTAAAACAATACAAGATTTTGGAAATGAAAGGAAAGACCAGAGAAAGAACCACGAAAGACGTTCATCTTCGTGCACAATTTGCATGGATATAAAGGTTACGTGTCCGACACGAGGTACACAACAAAGCCATTGACATGATTATATCATACTTTGACAGGGCTACACTTGCAAAAAAGTTATACTGGAGATGACTCAAACACACAGTTTGAACCTGATAGAAATGTTCAGAATCTGACCGGAAACTTCTGGGTTGAGGGAGGTGATCTGGCGGAGTTGGGGGAATCCTGAAGAACGCGATATGCTCTTAAATGATTCATAATCGTATGTCGCTTAAGAATCAACTTGGGCTCCAACTTTTGCAAGCTATTTAACAATGCGAACTTGGCTAGCATGGTCAAGAATGCAAGAAACATCAAACCAACAAATATCCAACGCCCCAGAATCCTACCGGGCCTCAAAAGCTCGGGCAAGTGACGCACTCTCTTGTGGAGAAGTGCTGCTCTTGTGGTCATCGAGGTGTTGAACCCATAATCAATAACTCTCCTTCTTGTCATGTAAGAAGAAGCGGTGCTGCAAAAGTTGTCCCGAGGACTCGACATGATATAGGTAGACCAATAACATAGATAAACAGACGCAGAATTTTAGATATAAAATAGTTTTATATATGAGAGAAGAAACAGAAAAAAAGTTAGAGAAGAGGGAAGTGGGAAAGTGGGGTGGTAACGAGGAAAGAGGGAAAAGGAGAAGATGAAGCTTAACGGCTTATTTTTGTAATTTTTTTCTTAAATTTTCTTTTGGTTTCAATGGCCATGTAACTAGTTGGCTGCGGAATGTTTGCCGAAGGAATCTCGAGTCTCATGCGTTTATGTCTCTCATTTCATCTTTTGTTGGAGACACAAGTTCTCACCCTCAACCATAATCATTTGTAATTATATGTATCTTTTGAAATAAAATCACTTACGTTAGGAAACATGGGGACGGGATATTCTATCCATTTTATTCCGTTCTTATTCTGTCTCGTAAATCTTCGTCATTCAATTATATAAGACATACGTAAAATTTATATAAATAAATAATTAAAATTCATAAGATACGACAGGAACATAATAAAATGTAAAAAAAAAATCTTGGCGCGGTATCATACAACCTAACATATGTATTTTTTTTTAATACAAAGGACACAGCAACAAAGCTAACGTCTTTGGCAGGGATACATCACGCCCTGCGCATCACAGTGGAAAAGCTCCTGAAGGAACGCCGGAGGGTCCTGAATAAGGTGCAAACCCGGTCATAAAACCCGGGCAAAACTCGCCAGCCTGTCGGCACACTAGTTAGCCTCCCGAAAGGCATGATGCAGATGGACCTCCCAGTCGCGGTGAAGCAAGTCCCGAACTCCTGCAATCAAGAAAACCCCGTCAGATAGAGGGTCAAGAGAAGCCGAGAGGAGGTTAATTACCTCGAGCGAATCGACTTCAACGATAACAAGGCGGAACCCCAAGTCCCAGGCGAAGCGGAGGCCGGTGAACACGCCCCAAAATTCTGCGGTTAAAGGCAAGCCCCTTTCCAGAAGCTGCCCCCGCCAACGCCTCTGACAATCCCGAATCAGACCGCCGGCTGTGGTCAGAAGAGTGCCCGCTTGGAAAGCGTCGTCCATGTTTAATTTCACCCAACCATCCTGGGGCTTCGACCAGCCCACAGGACTGCCCGTTGCGAGGCCTTGGCCCGGAAAGACACGCATTTTCATAGCGCGCGTGCGACCTATCCAGGCCACATAATCCAAGACAACATGAGTACCGTCCGCCGACCAAACAAAGCCACGTTCAAAAATGTTGTTATTACGCCATTTCCTAAGAAACCACACGGCGACACCAAAAATCGTGGTCCAAGCGTCCTGGTTGAGAACCGAGGGAGATCCAAGATTTGTAACGAGCCAAGTCCCCTCAGTATGGTGGAAGAAGGACTCATCCACCACCAGGCGGGGAAAACGGCGCCAAAAAGATTGCACCCGCGGGCAATCACGAACCGCGTGGAGGGTCGTCTCTTCCTGGCCACAGAACTGGCAACCCCGGTCAACAGCGATATTCCAGACCACACGCTGCTGATTCGTCAAAAGTTTGTAGTTAGCAAGTAACCACAGGTAAGACCGAATCCGTTGCGGGCCAGGCCACTTCCAGATAAGCTTCCACAGAGTGTGCTCGGTGGCGAAAAGGCTACCCTTTTGGAGGTCATATGCGGAGGCCACAGTAAATCGCCCATGAGGCGTAGGACCCCAGAAAAACGTATCGTCCCCAAGGCCCTCCACTGGGGGGGAGAGAGTAGCGATCGCTAGACAGGCTTCAGCCGACAGATAGAGTTGGAAGGCGTGCCAATCCCAAGTCCCCGCAGGTCGCACATAGGCAGCAATCGTGTCAGCCAGAAGGTGATCCGGGACGGGAGAAGTCACAACATGAAAAAGCGGGCCCCAATCAGGCACCCAGCTGTGAGCGTCCAAACACACCCTGATGGACAATAATTTCTACCTTCACTGACTTTCCGAATGAAAGCTACAAGCCTACTTTCAACATGGATCCTTGCCAGTACAACTAGCTGGGCTAATTTAACATG
>JAOSBM010000206.1:12589475-12606243 GCA_027568955.1 Erythroxylum tenue | reverse complement strand
AAGTCATTTGCAATACTTTTAATTCAGAAAAAAGATCATCTAAATCCACATCAGACACATTATCATGAGAAAAAGTCATCATAAAATTAGTACAACATTCTCTTAATTCGTTATCATCTAATGACCTCAACTTCTTTGAATCAAATAAAAATCCAAAAATATTATCAAATGTCATTAATTGTTCAAATCTACTCTTTAACGAAGTAACTGTCATATCCACAACAACTAGAAAGTAATTAACCCTGAAAGAATACTTAAATAAAGAAATTAGAATGTAAAAGTATACTTAAATATTTCAAGACTATTTATAAATATGACGATCACAAATTTACCTTCATTTAAAAAAAATTGTTATAACGGTAGCTTATAACGTTAAAGTCATTAAAAATGTTATTGACTTTAACGTTATAGACTTTAACGTTATAAGCCATTAAATGACTAACGTTCAAGTCGTTTACTCATTTAATCTCAGCAAATTGACAGAACAACTGAACCAGCCACATGTTTATTGTTCAACAACGACAAGCGCCCCCTCTCTTCTCTTCCTTGTCTTTCTATGCCTTAATTATTCTCCTTTTTTAAGTTATAAGCCAACGATAAGTCAATAACATATCAGTCTAGAGAGGGCGCTGTTAGGGCCCCCCTGCCCAGGGCCGGCTCTGCATGAAGGATGCTCTATATTTCAAAAAAATTGAAGAAAAAGGTCTTTAGTACAAATGAAGGTGGATCATATGTGGATCTGGTTGTTAGCAGAGGAAGGAACAAGGAAAATGATACTAGAAATAGGTGTAAGTCATGATTCAAATGTGAAGACTAAAGTTGTTTGATGTTTTAACTATAAACAAAAATGACACTTTAAGATGGACTACATATAATGAAACAATGGAAACAAAGAGATGAAAAGGCAAGTGTTACTATAATCCAGGAGAGTTCAGATGAAAAGGATGGAAAATACAAGATATTTTGGCTACGAGTAGTTCTGATTCTACAAACTGGTGGGTAATAAGACATTGATATGTCTTATCATACGACTTCCAATAAGAACTTTTTATGTTATTTTAAAGAATGGAATGGTAATGTCAAATTAGGTGATGATGGAGAACATGCTATCAAAGGTCGTGGTTCATTGCATATTAAAATACATGATAAAATGATTAGAACATTGGATGTGTAATATGTTCTTGATCTTTGGAAGAGTTTAAAATCCATAGGTACTCTTAATAGTGAAGGCTATATGCTTTCTAATGATGATGAGCAAGTTAAGGTGGTAAAGAATGCACTGACTGTGATGAAAAAAAAAGAAATTAATGGCTATTTCTTAATCTTCAGTATAGAAGGATGATAGTACTGCAATACTATACATATTGGTGAGTTATCTTAGTGAGTGAAAAATGACAAAATTTTATAAAGGAAGCTTATTAAAAGATGACAAATATGGGAAGGTATACTTTTTATAAGTTTCATATGCTTGGTAAAATTCTAGGATAACCTTCAAAGATATAATATTTGCAAAGCTACATATTTTGACGTAAACATATAAAAAAGATATGTCATGGTCAATAGTGAGCAATACTAGCTCAAAGGTGGTACAAGTGGTAATAAAACAATCTGGAACAAAAGCTAAGGGGGTTAAAAATTATAGTTCGAGATAGAACAATGTCAACAATAAAGCATCAATACAATATAATCAAAGGTAGAGTGAGATAGATCATCAAATAGGCAAGGAGATATGGTTGGAGAGACTCAGTCATGTATCTTCTTACCATCAGTGATTAGGATGTAACTATCTTTTAGGAGACTAGGGAAAGTTAAAAGAAAATAAGCATATGAGGGTTATGGTGAAGGATGTGGGACTCATAAGATCAAGAAATTAATTGCATCTAGTCAAATCTTATTAAAAATGATTCACCTAAAATTGTTATATTAAAATTGAATCTAGTCACAATTTTCTTTTACCTAAAATCATTATATTAATTAGTATTAAAGCATCAAAATTCTTAATGAATAGCGGCGAGATTAACAATAGGAGAAGGAACTAGGTTGAATAATATAAGAAAATTGGAAGAGAATATCATGAATCAGTTTCGCAAATAGACTTGAAGTATAAAAGAAAAATCAAATAATTGAGGGAACAAATGCCCCATTTGCATTAGTAATATAGGAATTAGAAAATCAATGCGGAGAAAGCTAAGCAGCAAGAGTCAATCAAAAAGCAATTATTCACCGTGATAACAATTTTGCTCCAACCCAACCTTGCTTTGGCTCAAAGTCAACAGATTCGGTTTGAGTTAACTCACCTTTAGGCTAAGCTTAGACTCTAGCTACTCAAGCCTGGATCAACCTAAAGCCTAACTATATTAAGTTAAACAGGCTTAGTTTAGGACCGGTCGAGCTCAAACTTGGCCCATGATTTAGGCTTGAAACTAAATTTTTGGGTTGCCAGGCCTAGTTATTTAGTTCCCGCCTACTTCAACAAAAGTGGAATTTCTGCAATTTGATGGAACAAAATAGAAAGGTTGGATTTATAATTGTGAACAATTTTTTTATTAGATAAAACATCTTCATAATTAAAAGTCAAGATTATGACTATTTGTTTGATTGAAGAAGCTTTGTAATGTCATCAAATTTATAAAAAAAATAAATTGATCAATGAGCTGCTTAATTATAAAGAATAATTAAATTGCACTAGAATAAAGATTTAGGGAAGCAACTTTTGAAGATCATATAAGGAAATTTAAACTAAACTGGAACCATCAAAGAGTATTGTGCTTTGTATGATCTTCACTCTTATGAATTGATAATTTCTACATCTTACTTCAAGAACTTTTTAAAGAGTATAAGAAGGAGACAACCCTGTAATTGTACAATAAAGATATGAAATGGTGAAGAAACATGAGTTGTTATCTATTCACTATTGTGGAATTCTTAAAAATAACTTAAAAATTGTAGTTTCCTGTCATAGCACTTAGGGAACTAATAATTTGTTGAGAGATGATATCATATTGTTTCCTAAACTATAAAATACAATATCAATAAAAAAGAGAATTCCTACTATTGAACCTAAACTAACTCAAGATACTAGTAGTAAGGAGATGGATGAGAGAAAGGCTAGAGATGTTTCTGGTGTGATGAGAAGTTTATTATAGGGTATTTATGTAAGAAGAGACAGTTCCACATGCATATTATGGTAGACAAAGGTAAAATTGTTAGGTTAAGGAAGTCAATGATTGTATGATGAATCAACCCATTATATCTTTACACGTTACGCTTGGTGGAATTTGTGCAAGCTCCAATAAATGAGAGTTTTAAGAGTATTCCATAGAAATCATTACATATTTTGATTAATGGAGAGAGAGAAGAATGGATAAAACTACAAAGTAGGAAAAAGAAGGGTGTGCCTACTATCTTTGAAGAAAAATAAAAAAAGTTGTTAAATGGTATAAAACCAAATTTTCAATTCTATTTGTTGTTAGAGAGTTCTATTATAGACTTGATGCTATCTCCTCCATATTACATGATGTCAAGAGAACTTTGTCAATTAGGAACAACAAAGGTAGTCAAGTTTCTTGAGTAATTCTAGGATATATTTGCAAAACAAAAAACTATTCATCCAATTAAATCATATGATCACAATATTATACTCAAAAGAAGCTACTAATGGGCCTTATATTTTTTTAATTTGCAAAAAAAAAACTATGGAGGAAATATTCTGTAACAAGCTTAAATAATTTATTAGTTAGCATAGTGTTAGTTCGTCTTATTTTCTTATTGTGATAGTAAAAAAGGACAATTATTAAAAGTTGTGTATAAATTCCAAAGCTTTAAACCACAAAAATTAAAGACAAGTTTCTACTCCTTTAATTAAAGAGTTGATGGATGAATTTAGTACAATATGGTGATTTTTAAAGATAAACTTAAGTTTTCTATTCCTTTAATTAAATAGTTGTTAGATGAACTTAGTGCAATCTTGTGATTTTTAAAGATAAACTTAAGTTTTCCATTCCTTTAATTAAAGAGTTGTTGGATGAACTTAGTGCAATATGGTGATTTTTAAAGATAAAGTTAAGATTAGGTTGCCATCAAATTAGGGTGAGGAAGGAAGACATTTCAAAAATTGCATTTAGAAGCCATTAAGTTCATTATAAGTTCTTAGTTATATATTTTGGTTTGACCAATGTTTCAACCACTTTTAAAAGTTCAATAAATTATATCTTCAAATCTATTTGAGGAGATGTGTGCTGATATATTTTTATGACATTTTAGTGTACGTTAGGTGTGAAGAGAACATTCAATATTTTCTAAATTTAGTAAGTACATCTTTAGAGAACATTCAATATTTGCTAAATTTAGTAAGTACATCTTTAGAGTTTATAACAAAAAAAGGGAATAAAGAGACAGACAAAACTAACAAACTTGAATCAATTAAGGAAATTTTCTAGTTTTTTAAGTTAGGAGTTATTAAGGGTTTTTAGAGTGATTTATAAACCATTAACAATGATATTAACAAAAGATGCATTCTAGTGAGAGATAGAAGTTGAACAAGCTTTTGAAGATTTGAAAACAACTTTAATGACATCACTAGTTTTACCTCTTCCTAATTTTTTCCAAAGAGTTTATACTGAAAGTTGATTACTATTCGACATGAATTGGGGGAATTTTAATACAAAGGGGGAATCTTGTAACTTATGTGAGCAAATGATTGTCTTCCAAATATTTGAGTTTGTCTATATGTGAAAAAGAATTGTTAGCATTAATGATGACAACAAAAATTAGTCTTATTATTTAATAGGGAGAAACTTGAAATTTTGTTGTATAAACAAATCATAGGAGCTTGAAATATCTATTGGATGTGCCAACCCATTTGCAGGAAAATTAGTCCAATAAGTTATTAGGATTTCTAAAATTAGATACAAAAAAGGAGTGATAATAAAGTTGTTGATGCATTATCAAGATTGGAGAATGTTAAAGTATATGTATACGGTAATTTTAAATGCAAACATTAATTTGATGCATGAAGTTAAACATAGTTTAAAGGATCTTGAAATTCAAGATATATTAAAGATGGTAGAGTAGGAGGAGTTGTTTAAATATAGTTATAACTAGTATAGTGAGTTGTTAACTTGAAAAGGAAGAATGGTGGTAGGTATGGATGGAAAAAAAAGGCTTATTACAACACAACTCGAAGTCAATGAATTAATTTTGAGTTGACTGAATTAATAATCAGGCTTGGACTTGAGAGGGTTTGCTCAAACTAGACCAGTTTGGATAAAAGAGGGTTGGCTCGACCCAAACTTGTTTTGTTCTAAATGTGGCAAATTGGATCCATGATCAACATAGATCTCCAGCACATAAGCATCACTCTTTCTCATCTCTATCAACCCATTTTTTAGGCTACCACACAATCAATAACCCTCCCTCAAAAAGCCACTTCTTTGTCAAGTTTCCAACAAAGACCAAACAACTTTTCATTGGCTTAGTCTGATATTGTTGCCCGATTTGTGTATATATGGACAAACCTTTTTTAATATTATACTGGATCCACACAAAAAAGAGTTTGTATCAAATAAAATATAAACTTCAACTTTTTTATGTTAAAACTTTGGTTCTTTAACATCTTCCACGAATATCCTTTTAAGGCCATAACAACAAAACCTAATTCATTGCCTCAGGTTTTAAAATCTCCACCCACTATTCAACATCTTCCCTATAGACAAACTTCCTACTATAAATTATAGTTTATTCCCCATCTTAATCATCCATCTCAATTTACCTACGTACAAATATCAATGTTACATTAAGCTTAAAAGGTCATTTAATGCAAGATAAGCACTTCATAGATAAGGCACAAAGATAATCTAACACCATACATATTCAACATAGACGATAGTAGCATTACAAGCTCAAATGTCCATATGAATCAAGTCAAAGAAATGTTGAGACTTTGTTACACTTGTAGGAAAATTATCCTAACTTGGTATTAATATTACATGCAAGTGACACTATTCTTCATTTATAACAATAATCATAAAAAGGGAAATATAGTGTATATATCTCCTAAAACTAGATATTAAATGTTGGTGTTGCCCATTAGTTTTTGTCCTTCACTTACTGTACTTATCAAAACATGGAAGCTAAAAATAAACCTTAAACTTAAAAATCTCCATAATAGCACAGCCAATTGTAACTACAAGCATGACCTATTAGGCCATAAGGAACATAATATAGCATAAAACAAGGAACCAAAGTAAAGTAAACTATATTTTTTTAAGAATGCCCCTCCCATTTTACGATTGCAAGATGATAATGTAAAACATATAAAGAAATGTTATTCAATTATGTACTACATAATAACCACATTAAGAAACCACTAAGTTTCATCTGAAATAATAACATTTATTTTAAATGGCTATAGATATTTGTCTAAAGCCCTGAAAACAATGACCATCAACCTAATGAAGTCCAATGCATACACACCCACCCACCAACCATAAATAAACAATTTGAATTTGTAAATCGCTAGAGACCAAGATGTGTAAGCCTTTTCATCACTAGTTTCATAAAGGAAAATATTTTAGCTCAGTTTGAAAACCAAGATTATTACCAAAATGCTACCAAACTCGAATTAATCAACATAACTATTGATATAAAACATTTCGCATGATATGAAACATTACGCATTATAAAGACCACAATAGTAGTACCTACTAACAACAAGCAATAAAGATAAAAACAAAACAAAAAACAAAAAACTAGGATATCACCATAATAAAGCCATTAAAGTAGAAAGGAATTTAAATGGCTAGACACCAATAAGAATTAAAAATGAACAAAACAAAAAATAGTTAGGTAATATTGTTATTGTTGTAAGCTCCCTCCTCTTCCATTATTATAGTCCACACCAAAAAAAACACTTATAAAATAAAACGAAAGCATAAGTTTATCGTCAGGGACAAAAGTCCTAGCAAATGAAAGACGTATGTTAGTTTATTGTGAGGGATTAAGAAAATGCAATAAAGGACCAAAGAAACTCATATAGTAGGGGACTCAGCAGCGCAAGAATTGTAAGTTTCAAAAGACAATTTATTTTTACAAAATTAAATTAGGGTTTAGATTTTGAGAAAGTGAGTCATGGTTTAAGTTTATAAATTATAGGTCAATCCACATGGATGTCGACTTGTTTAATATATTGTTACATAGATGCTCAAATGTTAGCTTAAGAGTGACTATGCTAGCCATGTCACTAAAAACTTAACAAAGTTAACGCTTTGACCTGATAGACCGAATTTTAAAAAGTTAATCACTTAATTGAAAAACTCAAAAGATTTAGTACCGAAATTTAAAAAAAAAAACTAAAAGATTTAACGTTAACAAATCAGTTATCCTTTTAAATGGTGTGATTGATAATGTCCATATAGAGCTAGGGGAATTTAGTTGTTAATAACAACAAATATAAAGGCTTTGCTAGTGATTTTGTAACAACTTTTTAGCGTGTAAAGCCTTCTTTCTCTCTATTCTCTTTGCCTTCTTTCTTAGCAATTATGTGCTTAGTCTTTTACCCTAGTAAAAGCTGAGTTAGAGTCTGGGTTAATTTCTTATTCTTTCTTTTACCAAAAACGTCAGTCCTGCATTTTTAGACAACTGGTCCTTTAATAGTCCCTAGACCCTTTTCTTTAGCAGATTAAGACGTTTTGACTTAAGTGTGCTTCCTTTCATTTCATTATTACTTGGCTTCCCAATTTTTACCCAATTCCTTTTTTGTCTTTGCTTTATTTCTAGAGGAATCATATGTATAGAGAGGCATAAGACGACATCTGGCAACCAAGAGAGCGCCACAGGGATACGTGGACATGGTGTCTTTCTTTAAGGTAGGATCAGGTGATAGCAACTCCTCCTCTGCTTGCCTTGTTTATCAGTCATAATAAAGCATCATAAAGAAGAAAAAGAATCGTAATCTCGGGCAATTATCTATATACTGAAATGTATGGTAAGAATTGCTCCATGAGAAAAGATAACAAGCAAAACCCATATTCCAGCATCTTTAATCCATTACGCAGAGCTTTACTAAGCCAATTACTGAAAATAGCATAAAGCTGCACTACTAGAACTTGATATAGAAAGAACGGACACACAAGGTGGGAGGGCATATGAATTGCGTTCCTGATACTTCCAGTTGGATCCTCTCAATTTTACTGGAGGATGATATATAATGCAAACATGTAGAAAGAAAGCTTCATTTCGGTACTAGCTTTAAGGCAGTTCCTTGCTGATTTGTGACAATCTCCAAGCGAGATTTAAGGATTATAAAGTTCTTATCTGGTGTTTTCTTAGTTATATCGATGGGATTGGATCCAGGGTTGGATACAACTTGGTCCTTCTCTTTTAACATATCTGGAAATCTGTAGCTGAGAAGAGCAAGATCAATGTTCAGGTCAGGATCAGAATGGTTCAGAAGAAACGCCTCCTTGCTTCAGTGTCTTTTTTCATCTTGATTTAACTTTGAAACCCAAGGAATGCCATTGGAAACCGTGCAGAGCCAATTAAGTAATTATCGTTTTCGGTTAACAGTCCTTTCAATTATGAAACCCTGGCTCCTGTCAGCTCTCTTACCTGTTATATGTATTCCAGGTTGTGAAGGTAAACGTGGACCAAAACCGACCCTGTCTTGGCTGTGCCACTATTGTATAAGAGTGACGTGAGAGCTATGCTAGCACCCATTTATTCCTTTTTATTATCAATCTATTTTCTAATTTTTCAAAAGAAAAACCTACAAAATCCAGTTAAATACCTTTGTTAAATGTTTCCTACTGATTCCTCTTCGGCTGGGGGTGAATAAGGGACTGTTTGCATCAGGAAAACTCTCACCATACACACAAATGCTAATAAGTAAGACTATCTTAGGCGAATCTCCGTCCAACAGTTGGTAAGAAGAAGACAATCAACAAAAACCTGCAAGGCTGGGCGCAACCTGTTCCTTGTAGACCTACTCACTCTTTATATATTTCACCACACACGACACGCCTGACAAATTTTCCTTGCATCAACTGCAACCACTGTCCAATTTCACATTAAAATACTTAGGGTAAACAGATTATGATTCTTGAACTAAGTCAGTCTAGGCTTGACAAGTATATTATTGATTATTGCAAAGATAAGGTTGATCCTCCAATGCATTGGGTTGGTGAAATTTTATATTATTAAATATCATGTTTTCTTTTCAATTATTTCTAATTGTGTTTTTATAATATTTTCAGAAACATTTTAATATTTATAAATTACTCTTAGTTTTAATATTTACTCACAATTACAGACCAATCTTTATTTAGATTACAAGAATTAAGAACTTCTATAATCTTAACGTTAAAGATTTATATGCTGGTAAAATTAATTTCATTTTGAATGTAAAATTTTAATAATTCAATGAACCATATACATTACAACTTGCGTTTACTTTTTTTAATACAGTTCAACTTCTTACTCTATGTTTTGTTAGAATGTACAGTTTTTAACAAATTTTTCTTTTAGTCCTTCCCACATGTATTGAAAAGTTGTTTAAATGGAAGGTTTGGATTGGATTTGGTCCCAACCTGTAAGAAACTATTAAATTGTTGATCCAACGCAGCCCGCATAACAATCCACAGCTCTTGCACTTGCAGGCTTGGAGATAATTTTGACCGATGACAACTCGTGCTCGTGTAGGGAAAGGTCACTTTGTAAGGAGTTATTATCTCCTGTCTAGTTTCGTTTGAACCCCATACTCTTTACAGAGTAAAGCCACATCATTTCCTCGGTTAATCAGATAACTGTAAGAAAATATAGCATGAACCTCTCCAAACCCTGCTGCATTTTCACTCAATTGTTATTTTTCGCTTAAGAGAATATCAAACAGATTGTTAAAATACCCCATTAGGCAATCGATGGGTTGTTCTTACTGTTGATTTTTTTCTCTTTAGTTTAAGATAATTTATATACTTCAATGTGCAACAACAAATGCATTACAAGCTAAAATGTAAACGTCTACAAAACATAGTAAAAACATATTAACATCAACTGATCAATGAAGGAATATAAAAATGACAAGATAAGCACTAATTACAACTCAAAATTCTTGGGAGTTCAGTGGTCGGATATCTACATTTTGTGGGAAGCAAGACAAAATCAAATTTTAAAAATCCCCCAGTCAACTCGTACTTTCTTCGGTCGTGCTTGAGGGATGAGTAGTGTTATCATCAAAGGCCGATCCAGTAACAGCAGTAGATCCGTCTTGCGGAGCATCTAGACCTTTCAATAAAGCATTGAAAGTGCGAGAGCTACCACGTAAGCTTTCAACCCCATCCGCTATGGAGCTCTCAGGCAATGAAACCAAATCCATTGTTGCAATGGCATCAACATCACTTGACCCATTGTATATGCCTCTGCTTCGTGTGACAAGTAAAACCTGATTGTCATCAGTATGATTCAAAACTGAAGGCAACGCATCAATTAAAGGACTTGCAGGACTTGAGCCACTAATGAGTAGCTGCAGAGTCTCTCTTGCACCCTTTTCCAATAAAGTCTCGGTTTCAGGAATCAATGGATTCACAAGCTTTGGATTCAAAGGTGCGATAGTGCCTGAAATACTTGGACCAGCACTCACAAGGTAACCCTGACCTGAGGAACAAACATCAATCATCGGAACATGCACAATTGGGTCACAAATCAAAGGAGTGAATCTTGCGATCGGCTGAGACCCAGCCCTGGACAACTGAAACATTGGGTCTGGCAAGAAAGCAGGAAAATCCAAAGAGGGTATATTAGCCAAAGTGAGAGGTGATGTCGGAGTTAACAGGCCAGAGGACCTAGTAGCAGACAGTATTGAAGAAAGTGGAGGAAGCAATGGTGTTCCAATGGATGGGAGAGGAAGTTCCGTAGAAGATGAAGGGCACTGCAAAGTTGATGTACCTAATGGGCACCAACAGTAGTAGGGCGAGAAGAGAGGAGCATCTGTGGAAGGCACAACAGATTCTGGGCACACAGCAGGTGGGATAGCCAATTTTCCCAGAGAATCTAGAAGATTTGATGGTTTCATCAAACAAGTCTCAACTTCAGGCAGCTTCTCATTTTTAGATTCGCCACAGCTAGATGCATCAGTAGTCTTGGGCACTGTCACCAGAATGCTGTCAACTGCAGAAACACTGCTATCCACACACCGTCTCAGCTTCTCCCTTGCAGCATTTCTCAAACAAGACAAGCTTCTGGATAGTCCTTCTTTGAAGGAACTTGCTCTTGGACTTAGGCTTCCCTGGCAAGGTAAATGCACCTTCCCTGAATGACTACCAACATGTCTGGCATGCATAGACTTAGTTGGTATTGCTATTGCCTCTGAAAGTTCAGAATTGGTACTAGAGTATACTGAAATAGCACATGAACTTTCTTGGAAACTTCCCATAAGATATGCACGTAAATGAGTAGCAAAACATTCAAGACGTGATTTGCTAATTCCAGTTAGTTCGGCAATAGATGGCTTTCTCTTGAGTATATCCTTCATCTATCATCCAAAGAAAGAAAACTTTCATCAGGAGAAAAAGAGAAGGCAGACAATAAAAAAAAAACAAAAGGCGACTAGATTATGTCATTTGTCATGCCTCCAAACTACAATAGACAACATATTCATCCAACTACATCCTCATTGATCATTGAATTGCTTCTTTTGGCTTTTGCATTCCCAACTTATAACAAGTTGAAAAGAGAAATCAAAATAAAAGTAAGCCCATCCAAAATTGCAGATCAATATTACCAAAGATCATTGTTCAAAAGATTTCATTTCACTTGAAAATTGGTTGTTATCAAATTAAATGAACATGCCACACAACTACAGAACATTGTTTCTATAATACAGAATTAAATATAATAAAAATTCAACACTTCCAAGAGCTTAGTGACTAAAGAAAACAAGTTCCAATGTCCATCAAAATTTCAAGAAAAACTGCACAAGCATATGCACTTTCCATCATGTCATTTTTTTTTCATTAAATTTACCTTTGCAAGCAGCTCAAGTCCCAAAAGCTTAGATTTCTCTGAGCACCAGAAGTAGAATTCTCTATTATCTGTTGTCTTTATGTGAAAAGATCGTCCAGACCTATCAGCTGGGATCTCATCAACCTCAACAGCAGTGCACTCGCTACTTAAGGTAAATAGTCTCTCTGCATTCCCATCGTCGCCAATGAATGAAAGCCGCAGATCAGATGATGGCAACACTGTGAGCATCAAGTTACCCCTGCAACAGCAACAAGAAGCGAGAAAGAACACTTTCAAAAAACTAAATAATGGTCATCAAAAGGAAGTAATAGAGTGGGAAAATGCAAGTTTCAAATTAAATCACAATTATGATAGGAACTTTTGAATGCAATTGTTCAAACTCTCCAAAATGGAGAGCACATATTAAAACAGTGAAAAATGAATGATTTGTGCCAGCGGTTAAGATATAGAGCATAAACATACTATCATACGCATTGGCTTTAGAATAAAAATACAAAAGAAGTCAGGAAAGGAGTAATAACATGTTGCTTTGATATCCACCCAACAAATCATATAATGCTTGCTGGAAAGGCTCGAACCCCTTTCTGTCAGACTCCACTCCTTATTACTACCAATATTTTCAATCACCAACTCAGCATAATATTATCTTATCTTAACCTTTGCTTACCACACATTTGGACTTTCCTTTTAAACAATTCCAGAATTTAGATCATGATACACTACAAATTACATCCACCTGAATATTATTCTACCTTCAACAAGTAGTTAAGACATCTAACAATTTGTATGTGAACAATACAGAAAGTAACAATCACAATAGCAGTTCAAAATAAAATGTGAGATCGATAATCTTGTAATGAAATGTTTAGCAGAACAAAAACCTTCATTTCATCCGATAATAATCAATGAAATATATGGAAAAAGTCAATATGTTTCAAAAAACAAAAAAAAGTAGCCCAGAGAATATAAAAAGAGCCAAAAACTGCAAACAAAACTGAGGTAAGACTTTTCACATAGATTGCTATTCCAGTTGATTAAATGCAGCATATTAGATCCAAAGGGCAGTAGTAGGCCTTATATCATACAATGTAGGGGATGAAACTACCTTTACTTCCTCATAATTCAGAGATCATAATAGAACACGCCCACTTTACCTACAAGTCAAAAGATATTTTCACTTGGAAGCAGAACATTATCATCACAAAACAGCTAAGCATTGACCAACAATTTATACCAGCCATCATCAACTTTGCAATAATACTTAAGTTAGCAACATAAATACTCATGGTAGATTTCCAGCAAAACAAATCCTAGCACAAATCCTGTTAATCCAAATCAGAATAACAACTATAATCACAAAATACTACAGCTCAACCCTCTATCTTCATAACCAACATGAAAAGGCATGATTGTTAGACCAATATTCACAGGGTCACCAGACATCATAACGCAACCCCACTCAAGACATATAGGGTAACATAACTAGCAGTTGAACAAAACAGAGAGAAGTCTATTCACAATGTAAACGTTCAATTACATCTAGATGCATATAGAAATAAATAAAAACATGACGTGAAACAAGTTAAAGGATAAGACAAACATATGCACACATTCATCTTGCCATTAAATGCAAACCATCAAGGCAAGATGAGAAACATTATTACTGAAAAATCTTAAATCTACGCATGTGCATAAAAGCATAAGCACAAAAAAGATCCAATCCTAATACAGATATCAAGATATACATGTTATCAATTGCATCTGCAGACTTACAGGTGCATTAAAATAGGCGGAAACTGCAAAAGATCAGAATGGTATGAATAAAATTATACTATAGCTTCCACCATTGACCGAATGTACTAATAGTAGTAACTAGTATCAGGCAGCAAAAGAACCCGAAAGTTTTCTTGCCATGTCATTGTCAGAGTTTAAAATACAGACAAAAGCTAACAAATTACCGAAACAATGAATGTAAAAGTCATAGTCCTCTTTGTGAAATTAATACTAAAAGCGATGAAAAAGAGAAAATAACTGATACTAGCAAGCTGTGCTCATAACGAACACAAGAACTGATGAAAGGAACCCTTGTAGGAAACGGGCTAAAATGATAATAATCAAACATCATTCATCACGGAAATCAGATTGGATAATAAAGAAAGAATAACATAAAGTAAATTCAAACATCAAACAAGATAGAAAAGTATGGGAGCATGAAATTTTCGACCTGACGTTGTCCGAGAGATATGGCAAAACCAGATGCACAAATTCATATTAAAGAATCAAACATTCCCAGAAACAAACAAAAGGAAATAACAGAAACTAGAATCCACACCAATTCAACTACCTTATAGAAGTAGGGCAGAAAAGGGTCCCCCGCTTGTTAATCTTGCCAACACGAATTGAAACAAGTGGTATGCAAAAGCACCTGGCTAAGATACCCACCTCCGACAGCTCAAAGTGCTGTTTATCAAACACACAGACACGCACAAACATCAATCATAAACGTCGCATCAAAGCATTTGTTTAGGTCGTTCTACTCCAAGTTCAAAACAAACCTGGTTTAGATGTGCTATTAACTGATCTTCGGCCAAGCCACTGGAAGCATTAGCTTTCAATAAAGGCTTCAACCTCTCATCGGCTCTACACGCGCCCATGACTTGCATATCCAGCGCCTGAAGCCACTGCAAAACCCTATCTTCACGATCGTTCCTTTGAAGTAACAAATCTCCGTCTCCGTTATCCAAAAGAATGTCCGTCAACCTCTCCGTTAATCCAATCTCGCTCCTCTCTTGCGTCGTCGTCCTAATGGATCTAACCGAGGAGGAGTCAACTCCAGTCGAGATTGAAGATGACTCATCGAATTCTTCGTCGTAAACGTCCTCTACATCACCGTAATTGAATCCTTGTTTGTTAGGGTTAGCCATAGCAAATCTCTCCAAGTTTAAATTCGAAACCCAAAATTTTCAATTTCTCCTTGAAATCGCAATCGGGGACCTCCTAATCCGAGTTTAAACTGGATCGGCAAATCAAGATCAATCAGGATTTTGAGACAGGCAGGAAACCCCAATTTCTAGACAGAGCGACTTGAATATATAAAACCACCCTTGTGCGTACCTATGAAACGGAACGACGTGGAACTATCGGCTTTCTTATGTAATAGCTGGCGGACACGAAAATGGTATAAATCCAAATTTGGGGTTGATTTGGGATCCGGAAGTCACTCCCTGTGAGCTGACGTCAGATTCGGCTGGTACGTACGATTTTTTAAAAATTTAACGAAAATTATTTTAATCGGGGAGAAAGCTCTCGGTTTTTTTTTTCTATCCTCGAAAATTTACAAGAATCTTTAATCAGAATCTGATGTCAATTCAATATTTTTAAAAATGTTTATTTTTAATATTTTAACATTAGTTACTAATAAAAGTATTAAATAAAACTTATCTTGAAAATAAAATTTTATATTTGATTATTCATTAATACGTATTAAATTTAGGATATCTTAAAATGCATAAACTCATATATTTTAAAAATATTTATTTATTAATAAAAATATTTTAATCAAATATTTAATTATAGATAATTAATTTTGTAGTATTGTCATGTCATATTACAAGTAGGTTTATCGGATAAACTTCTTTATGTAAAGATAAGATTGCATACTATCATATCCTCTTAGACTTTATGCTTTGACGAGATTTTGACTGGATTTTGTTGATAATAATGATGATTTAATTATAGATAATAATCTTAATTATAAACTTATTTTAATAAATAAATATTATTGATATCATTTAAAAAATTTCATTAAAAAAATGATGAATTATTAGAAGTAAATGGGTGAATACTGAATAGTTTACAAGTAGATATATCATCCATTTTGAAAATTGGTAAAAGAGGGAGCAGACGGAGCACACGTTTCTTCTTTCTTTTTTTTTTCCATCTTACAAGTCAATCGATCGAGGTTTGACCTGAAAATAGTGTTTTGAAACTCAAATCGGCCATCGAATTGGAGACCTTATTAGTCATCGGTTTGACCGGTTCAATCGGTTCAACCACCGATCAAATCGGTGTGACGTAATAATTATGCAATGATTATATTTAATTACATATAATATTAATAATATTAAAAAATATAAAAAAAACTAAAAAAATAAAAATTGATTGAACTAGTCAATTGAGAACCAATTCTTAAGGGTGAACCGGACCGGATAGCCGACCGGTCATCTGTCGGACCGACCGATCCGGTCCGATTTTTAAAACCATGCTTGAAAGGCTTTGATGTTTTTGAAAGAATTTGTCTAAACAACGGATAAGATCACAGACTAATTCCAACCATTGATAATATGGTTTTATTCTTAAGGGCATATATCATTTTTTTAAATAACATAAATGTTATAAAACCGAAACTAAAACTTAAGAGTAAACTTAAGAGTATTTAGGAGAGGAGAATATCATTCTTCTTATGAATTGGTATTTCTCTTACATTATAACCCTTCTATTTATAGTACATTGCAAACACTTAATACACATTCGACCACCTACTCCATATGTGTTATTGTGTTGGTTAAAACCAAACCAATAATCACCTATTCCATTTTAGTATTGTGTTGGTTAAAACTAAAACCAATAACATACACTAACTATTAAGTGGTGCATTTGGTGAACTAACAATTAAGTAGTGCATTAACAATTAGTGGCACACCATATTATTTCTATCTTGTATAACACTCCCCCTTGGTGTGCCATATAATTA
>JAOSBM010000206.1:12575421-12589375 GCA_027568955.1 Erythroxylum tenue | reverse complement strand
ACCTACTCCATTTCAGTATTGTGTTGGTTAAAACCAAAACCAATAACGTACACTAACAATTAAGTGGTGCATTTGGTACATTAACAATTAGTGGCACACCATATTATTTCTATCTTGTATAACAATAAACATATTTTCATGTCTTTGCATTTGATCTTTAGACACGCACACGCTTATTTAAGTTTGAGCATAGTTTTTAAAAACTTATTTTGCAAATAAATACAAAACAGCGGATGGAAATGGAACAAAACAAACAGTTACTCTGGCCCCTGTCTAATAAATAATATATCCTTATGCTGCCATCCCCATATCACAAAGCATGAAAACGTAGGATTAATTTCAGGCCTCAATTTGACTTCAACCTCAGAAGAAAAATTCACACTTTGTGATTCTAACTTCTAAGGCGTCCAATTACAAGGCTAATAAATTGTCGGCACTTTCAAGTTAGAAGACAAGTGACAGTAAGCTCAAGCCGCACGATAAATAACTTAGTGTAAAATTTACCTCGTAACGTGCATGCGTCTATAAGGTAAAGTCATTTTGGCGCCAAATAATCATAAATGCCCCAAGCTCTACAAACCGGTGAGTCTAACTGAAAGCATTAGCCTTGGGTAACAAATCTGTCAAATGCTTAAGTTCATTCATCAGGAACGGTTCCACTTATAATGTAAATCAAGGTAAATGGTTTGGTTCAAAATTTCAAAGCGTCCCTGTCACAACAGAATATAGCTAGAGCCCATCGGTGTAACGGTTAATCTATCGAATGTCTTCTCAATGCTAGATCACTTGCTCTTTTTTGGTTCCCCTGAATAATCATTTATAAGAGCGTCAACATCCTTCCAGAACAGGCCCTCTACTAGAACCCCATCTTTGGTAAACCTACAATATTTGGGCCGAAGACAGGTCAGGGTGAAAGCCTTAACAAATACACCTCCAAGTTTGAGAATTACGTGCAAGTGTGTGTGTGTGTGTGAGCTTGAGTGAGCAAGAGACCATTGGGTAACACTTTTGGTAAACTGCACCGTTTTCCCTGCAGATATTGACTTAGGATCTGCGCTTGCTACCGTAAGTGTGTACTCATCGGAAAATCTTGGCAGTTTTGAAGATATCACCAAACCAGTGCTAGTGTAAGATCCCTGCACAAGTAAAAGGCACCTTAGTAGGAGAAGCAAACCAAATTACAACACCCTTTAAATGCTCAGCAAAATTTCAAATGCAACAACACAATGACAACGATGAACATCAGTACAAGACATAAATGCTTTAGCAGCAGAAGAAGTAAAAGCAATAACTTACTGTAAGGCAATAAATCTGAAGCTTCTCATTACACATATACGAAAAAATACAAACATTTATATGCACATGCATACATGATCATTAAGATTAAATAGTCATTTCTATGGTATACACTCTAGTTAGAAATGACAACAAAGAAGATTAAACTGAATAGCTGATAAGGCTTAATGCCTTTTGTAACTAGAGACTTGTTCAACATTAATATTCCAAGAGGAAGATATCAATAGGGAACAGCAGTTATATGACAACCCACAGAAAAGCGGAGAGAAAGAGAAAGGCACCAATTTTAATGAATTGATTTAACTACAAGACTGAAAAGTATATAGACAAAGCCCGTGCATATTCGTTTCCGATAGTGATGTTGCACCAAATGTAGAAGCACGAAGAGATTAACATTAATGGACACAATTCTGCACACATATTGTTATGATAACTGAAAAGAATTGGATCCAAAAATTTGCCCTCAAGCTCATTAAGATAAGGTAAGAAACATATATGGTACAGAGAGCGCATTTGAAAGAAAGGGATAAAAAAAAAAAGCCACATCACAGTACAAACACCACCAGCCCCTGACAATAAGTCATATCTATTCTCCAAGTAATTTCCAAATCAACAAGAACACAAGTGATTGACATCTCAATTTAAGAATTCAATGTCCAAAAGGCCCAACAATCGACTAAAGTAATAAATCAGTAATGACAATCATCCTTAGCCACTTAGCCATTCTAATGTTGATAATAAGATAATGAACTCCTCCAGAACAGCCATATTCACTATATCCATCAGAGCTATCTCAATAATACATCAAATATTTGAAGGGGACTCACCTCAGGGGGGTAAGTAAATAAGATAGCATTCTTTTCCTTTGAGTATATGACCAGTTGCAACAATGCATTGAAGACAATATACTTGCCCGAGTCAAAGATCAAACAAATCTAACTTCAACACAATTATAAAATCAACCTTTTCTTCAGAATCTTACAGAGAAAATACGCAAACGTTTATCCTAACAGAAAAAAAAAAATCCATTTAAAGGTAATGAACACTTCAATTTTCACCATAACTCAAACTAATCAAATTCAAAAGGCCAAAGGAAACGAAATCCATCCTCCAAAACATAGAAAACTTCAAAAGCAAACATCAAGATAGACCCTTAAAAAGAAAATACATGAAGCCAAAGTTTTTTACCGACTTAGTTTCATACATCATTTGCAAAATTGGTGCATTTTTTCTCATATTACAATGAATTACATGCACAAAAAACATTTCTGTTAAACAAATTCTTGCTACTTGGTAAAAGATAACTGAATTGATTTACATGTCAAAAGGGAACACACAGAAAAAAGAATTAATCATAGAACAAACTTTCTATGAGATAAACCTATGCTAATCTTAAGAAATTATTGATCACCTCAACGATTCAAGGCATAAAGAGATGAAAGTTATACATGAACAATACAAGTATTATCTACGTATAAAGAAAATCCATTAGTCTAGAAAACAATTCTTAGAAAAATTAGATTGGTGGTAAAAAAAATTAAAAATCAAAATTCTCACACAAAAATCAAATCCCTGAATCACATTGTTCGTCTAATTATAAGTTTAAAGTGAAATTTTGACCTCAAGAAGCCAAGATGTCAAGAATTAAAGGAATCAGCCAGCGTTTATGGCTCTCAATTAAACAATTTTCAAGACTTAAAATCACTTTGTACAATTCTGAGCAACCAAACGTTTCATAAAATCGCAAAAGTAAAAGGATATAATCCGATGCAAGTGACCAAGAAATCCCTATTCTCGGGAAACTTCTTATTGTAAAACTGGGCAACAAGAGCGATGACAATAACGATGATCCCAATTAACAGCCTGACGTTGCTCAATCTAACATCTTCCACGTACCCGCGACTAGTTACAACCTACAGATTCAGAGACAGATTAGATAGAGATCTAGAGAGGGAAAATAATTTAGGGTTTTACCTCAGTAACGGACTCGTCGAGGATGTGTTTGATGGAGTGGTGATCTAAGAGATTGGCCTTCTTAGGGTTCTTGTTCGCTGTTTCTGTTTTCTTTTCTTGCATGTTGGATTTGCTTCGTTTCCGGAAACGAGAAAGGCGGAATTAGAGAGCAAAGAAACTGTCGTCGAAGTGTCTTGACAGCGACGTGGCTGCAGCGGCTGCTTATACTGTGGCCTTGTGCCAACTTCCTCATATAAAATCAATATTATGAATACAGGACAACGAGGGGTGGATCAATTGGTCCAGATTTCTCACTTAAGGCTCTCCCCTAATAAGGAAGTTTTGAGTTCGAGTCACGTCAAAGGAGGGGAAATAGGCAAGTTCCTATTAATGATCCTCTAGCCCCCTGGGCACAGCTCTTTGATCGGATCAATTACGGACGCCTCGCTTCCAGTGGCAGTGTGGGAGTTGGGGCTACTAGGGAACTTGGGGGCTGATGAGAACCTGATGCTGAGCAGGGGGAGCCAGTGATTAATCATCAGCTGAACAATCAAGTATGTGAAGACTTCTTGTGCGCAGAAGTGTACAGGCTACGTAGGAACTTGAGGGATCTTGGGGTTCCAGATTTACATCCTCTAAGCTCTTGGGGTGGGGTCATAGGGGCTTAGGATTAGTCCGGCTAAGCCGGGATACCTAATGTAATCAAAAAAAAAAAAATACAGAATGGGTACCGGTACGATAGTATACAGGCTTCGGTGGATATAACTTTGGCTAACATTTTTAAGTTTATAAAATATTC
Source organism: Erythroxylum tenue (assembly GCA_027568955.1). NCBI lineage: Eukaryota > Viridiplantae > Streptophyta > Magnoliopsida > Malpighiales > Erythroxylaceae > Erythroxylum > Erythroxylum tenue. Next base: position 12,585,327 of record JAOSBM010000206.1, on the reverse strand, counting down.
TCTAAAATTTGTAAAATTATAAAACAGTTGTTCGATATATTAAAAAGTATCATTTATAATTTTACATCATTTATTTAAAAAATCATAATAACATAAATTTAAAATAATAACAATTTACTTATTTTATTAATATTATTTTCACATATTTCACAGATAAATAATAATCACAATTGATGTAAAAAAGATCATTTAATCATTATACAAATATAAAATTAAAAAGAATACAAAATATTTAAAATATTATAATTTTATCATATAATAAATAATAATTATACCAAAATATCAAATAAACGGAATAATAAATATTCATGATTCTCTAACAATTATAATTTACAACAAATATTCGTGTTAAAGAACCAACTACAACTGAAATCTAAAACAAAAATATTTACAATTATATTGTATATATAGAATTTAACATATACATCAAATATAAGTGAAATTAAAAGAAGATAAGAAACAAAAACCTGGAACTTCAGTTAATCGAATACCCACTAAAACTGCATCAATCTCAATTCTCATTTGGTACAAAATCCTCGTTATGAAGAGGAGTGTCATTATTATCATCATGCAAATTGATTGCACTAAATAACCTGCTAATACTTTCTAGTATAATATTATCTTTCAAGTCATTCTTATCTATCAAACTCAATTTTTCGATATTATTAATGCAAATTAGATCTATTGAATTACTTGCTCTATTAAAAGTCACAGTAAACAATAAAATTAAATATTAAAAATTATGAGCAATTACATCTAACTTAATAATGATAATAACATACTTTTCTTGAAGTTTTAAATTGTATTGCTCAAAGAACAAATCATTCAATGTTTTGTGATGAAATTTACTCCTTTTCTTGAAATGCATTAATTTAAATGTGCTTCAATTCCTTTTGCACTATGTTACACTCACATATTGAATTAGAATTCGAATTGCAAACTTCTGCAATTCTAAAATACCACTTCCAAATTAATATCACTTCCAAATTAGTCCCACCAAGAAACTGTTAGTCGTAAGACAACAAAAGTAATGTTATAAAGAAAATAAAGTGATGTTTAATTTTCAACAAATAACAAAAGTGAAAATATATATATATCTGGATTAAGTTTGTCTCTTTGACTAATAGCAATTGACATCCCAAAATCACCACAAATCTCCTTATAAATCTCCATTTATGAGCTTATGAGATCTTGCAACATCTCATAGGCAACAACTGTTGTAATAGTTAATAGAATTTCCCTATTATCTTCAACTTTCTTTTAAAACTTGGTTTGAAATAGACATTATAATTTAAAAATGCCATAGTTGCAAACAACAGATAGTAAAGTTGTCTTTCTCATCTCTCACTGATGACTGCAAAATAAGGTGTGTACACAGAAGGCCTATTTTTCATATTAGCTTTGATTACTTCTTACGCCCTCTCTATGACATCATAAAAATAACCTATTGTTGCCTTTTTATCACTATCAGCTAGACAGAATACCCTCACCAAAGGCTCACAAACTCAGAAGACAAATTGAATTGGGACCAAAATTCAGTATCTTTAAGTATAATTTTAGAAACCTTCAATCAACGTTAGACCTAGCATACCGAGATGCAACTAACTTATTACTTATAAACATTTGTCTCATTTCTTTCTTCATATAACACTAAAGTGATAAAAAAATTTGTTGCAAATTTTGTAACAACAAGACGACATAAATTCCTATTACTGGTCAAATCATTTCTCATTAAATTCAAGACACATGCATGATTATAAATGAACTTGGTCACCTTTTTTGTTTTCTTCACAGTATTATCAATAATAGGAAAATATCTAGTATCTCCTATATTTTAAACAATAAGTCAATGCAATGTGCAATATAAGGAGTCTAATAAAAAGAATTATACTTACTTAGCAATCTTCTTCCAGCCGCTTTATAAGCATAATCATTTTCAGTAAAGAACTGAATAATATTTTGTAGCCCAACTTCATTCACAACTTCATCAAATATTTCAAATAGAGTATCAACATTTCTAACAAGACCATATGCATCAATAGACTTTAAAACATTGAGTCATTTGCAAAATTTAAAAAAAAATAGATTCATGTCTTCTATTTTTCCACCATCACACATGTTTAAACACCTAAAAATAGCATAAGTTATTCTTCTTTCATCCAAATAACTTTTAATTTCATAAACAGAGCTGCTCAAAAATTTACTTCTGTAGTCATCAATTGAAGGAGCTTTGTTTTATAGACTGTAAGAGGCAATAACATTTACCATAGGCTAATAATAATGATAATGGGAAGCATTGAATGCTATATTTGAATCATACGACCATCTAGTCATTGTTATATCTACATTATAAGCTGTATCTTTTGATAGTAAGGCACCAGGAGTAGTTTGTGGTACAACAAAATTAAACTCTTGGTTTCTTCTTTCCCTAACATCAGGTGCAACATTAATTTTTTATTGGATATAAATACTACCACCTTCAAGATTCTCACTATCATCCTGAACACCAACAAACAAACTTCCATTAACAATTTCTCAATTCAGTCTCTTCCTTCTATCTTTCTCGTGTTAATACTCTTCAAGCAAAGTTTTAATTTGTCATTTTATATTATGACTCACTTTTCTATAAGGCACCACATTACCTTTGACTCCACCTAAATGCTTCTTTAATCTAGAGATTCCTCTACTTTTAAATGCTTTTTACAAAACAAGCAAATTGTATGGTTCTTTATTTCAGGAAATCATTGTATTTTCTTGAAGTGGTTGAATTATCAGGAGTACTTGAACTTTTTTTTGTATCAATAAAAATAAATAAAGACATATGCCAAAATTAACATAATAACTTCATTTCAAAATAAACAACACATGATTTCATTATCAACTACTATCACAAAATATGTATTGTTTAACTCAAAAGTCCAAATTAACACAAAAGCACATACATCTTATATGCAATTACACAATTCACATATACATCTCATATAATATAACTCATTTTGTATGATTACATCTTATAAAATTTAATTTCAACTAACATGATTCACCAACAAGTTAAAAGCCAACAATTCAAATATTCAACTTGCACAATTACACAATACACATATACGTCTTATGTAATATAACTCATTTTGTATGATTACATCATTCAACCATAAACTAAAGACATACACTCACAACTATAGCATATTTAACTTCAACTATAACTCTCAACTATAAGTTTACAACTTACTTTATGTAATCTCATAATTTAACTATAAACTAATATATTTTGTTTACTTAATGCTAATAATTATATTGTTCTCTTAACTAATTTTAATCAACATTATTTCTAAAATCCTAATTCTTAACTTTAATTTAACAATCTTTCATTCACCAATTTTAATCAACATTCTTAGTTTCTTACTCAAATTAACTCCATAATGAAGAGTTCACATATACTATACAATTCAATTTCATTAATTAAATATATTAAATGATTTAATTATATATTAAATCTTATATTTAAATGATTAATCATATGTTAAGTATTTTTTTTGCAATAAATTATATGTTTCATATAATTTAATTGACAAATTAGGCTTAATGCAATAATTTTGAAATTGATAATGCCTAAATTATATTGAAATTGAACCAATTCATACAAACAATTCCAACTTTCAAATCCACATTTTTCAATATATTAATTTTCTTCATAAATTGACAATTCTTATATTACATTGAAATTGTTCAACACACACAAGAAACCCTAACTTTCAAATTCAAAATTTTCAACACATTAATTTTCTTCACAAATTGACATCGCGTAGATCACATTAACCAACTCACACAAATAATTTCAACTTTCAAACCCAAATTTTCCGAGTCACACAAACAATTCCAACTATTCACAAAACACACGTGCCACACTCAAAACACACTGTAATTGCAATTCATAGAAAAAAACACACCAAAAAAATAGAAATTGCAAATAAGAGTTGGGTAAGTTAAGTTCAGTTTAGGTCGTGTTTGAATTTGGACATGGAAGATTGAAAATCTAGATATGCACTCTACACTATACAGACATGGATCTATCCAGGGAGGCAGGGACTCTAAGCGAACAAATAGATCGGAGAGAGTGGATGGAAGTGGTGGAGAGAGCGGTTGGGTTGGGCAGGCGGTTCGAGAGATCAGTGGAGGGCAGTGTGCGGTTGGGTAGCTGATCTGATGGTGGAGACGCTTGGTTCAATGGTGGGCGGTGGCGCAATGGTGATACCTGCATGTGCGAGGAGAGGAGGGCTTGGTTGGGCAAGAGAGGAGAGAGACGGAAAGATGTCAAGGGGGTTGTTTTAAAATTTTTTTGCAAACAAGACCCTGAGTTTTTTAAACTTTATTGTACTGGTCGGCATTTAGCTCGAGATCATCTACTAATTTTTGTATCATTTTCTGGCGGTACGATATAAATCTCGTAACAGTGTATAAAATTATGATTTTTCTTTTTTGCGTTATTGAGATATTTATCAGAACACGTGGTAAGCACCGTTTTTATGAACATTTTTTCTCATTAATCAATACGGGGTCGTTTGTCCCCAACAGACATGGGCTTAAAGCCGACTTACTTACATGATCAAGATATTTGATTTGCGCCTCACATTCACATTCATAACTAGACAACAAATACGTTTTTGATTTGCACCCCACATTCGTATTCACATTCATGACTTGAGATTCTTAATAGATAAATGTATGGGAATGTTTTGTTCGTGCGACAGTCCGGAGCATTAAAACCTTACAGACGGCATTTCTTTCCCCTCTTTCTACTCATCTGTCTTTCTAGACAGAAGGAACTCAGGTCATGGAATTCGATAAACATCAGAGCTGTGAATGGCATTGTAGAACAGAAAAGAAGCTATTCTAATACAAACCAACCTTTCATGACTTCACAGTGGCATATCCTTGAGGTAAGTTTCCATAAGTCAATTTGATATTCTATATAAACATTTGACAATTGATAGGGTACAGTCCATATAAATTTCAGCTGCATATTATGAATACTTTGCATCCAATTCGAATGAATACTCGATGAAGCAATATCATAGGGCAATCAAACGAAGTAAATGTAAATGAAAAACCAAATTAAAAAAAATATCTAATCTCCGATCAAGGAGGTCTCGATCAGACTGATGAGATGCCACCCTTGCTAAGTAACATGCGAGTACCCCTAACAAGTTCTTCTTTCACCATGAACAAGACTGCAGCTGCAAGGACACTCTGAAAAATTTTTGTCCTCATGCCTTTGTAAAACCCACGAAAGCCTTCATAGTGAATCATCTTCAGGATAGCGTCTAATGTGCCTGCATTGAAGGAAATATAGAAAAAGCCAGGTCAATGTAGACAACTAGAATAACTGCTTAAACTGCAATAAAATTAAATGCATAGTCGGGCATGGCAAATTTACATGTTCAGTTTTACATAAGAATTGCACAATTTAATTGAACAATTTTCAGCTCACATATTGACGTTACCTATTGATTAACATTTCTGACATAGCACTACCAATTGAATGTATTTTTCAACAAGGGATATTCTAAAAGCAATAAGAATTGCTGTCCAATGGTCCATTTTAGAGCAGCTTAGAACAGCCATTATTCTTGATAGCCATAAAAACAATCCAAACCTTTGTAGTTATGCCTCTTGTCCCCAGTTGTGTGTTGTTTTGCTTGAAGCCTTGCCTGCACAGGTGAAGGAATCAATCGGGGGAAAAGAACAGTTATTGCTAATTCGTGGTATTTAAACTAAAAGAAAATTTTCTTCTGAAGTCAATAACTCCATATCATCAATCCTTCCCTCTAGCTTTGTTCTTACTCCTCTTCAACCAAAATCTCAGTGAGAACTTGCAGCATAACAAATAGATAATTATTGGCTCCTATTTCAAAATCTGATGCTCTAAAGTTAGAACATTGTATGTTAACAATCCACTAAGTGTCGTTCAAACAAGGGTTATCACCCTTACGAATTTGGGATTGGGTTTACCAGTGTAGAGTAAGAGGAATAGCGGATTCATAATACATGTGAAGTTATTGGTAACCCAAGCGTAGATTGTTTTTTCCATAATAGTATTCCGTTGAAGAGTTGAAAGCATTTACCTTTACAACAAGAAGAGGGTATGTTACAACAGTGGCTCCAAGCTTTGCCATAGCCCCAAGAAGAAATATCTATAAAGACGATGCAAGTGATTAGAACTAAAAGAATTACAAAAGAGAATAATAAAAGAACTGGAGTGTGAAACTTAGTATCAAAGCTAAATGTAACCTCCAAGGCAGTGACTCCATTATTTCTACTTTTATGCAAAGCGCGGTGTTTCTTCAGCTTCTTCATCATTGTTTCATACAACATAAATTGTATGGAAGGATTGCTCACCTATGAGCAAAAGCAGGAAAATGAACGAAAACCTTTATCAGTTTTAATAGTAATGTCTCACATACCATGATCAACGTAGGCAATACACCTTTCCAGAAGCCCCAAATTCCAGCTTCATCATACACCTCTTGAATCTGAAAACCATGTGAGAATAGGCATTGTAGCTTGGTTCATAATACTAAAAGCCATAACCAATTTGGCATTAGGTTCATATATATTCACATTCACGTCCATCTGTCTAAAATGTTGATTTCAATACAAGCAGTAGATTTAAGTACATCAAGAAGACAAAATATCTTGTTTCAGTCTAAGAACAATAATCACTTACTGCACCCTAAACATTATATCATATGTGAGAAGTTTCTCCGCACTCACGTAATAATTTACCTTAGAAGCACCCTGAACATCAATGCACTTACCACATGACTAGTTCCATATGGAGGGGGTTCAATTGCCTCTACAACTGCTTCATCTGGAACTATTGACAATGCCTGGCTAGGGCAACTTTTCTTTGAGATCTTCGTGTGTGTCTGCGGAGGAGTGTAAATATATACAAAATTTCTTGGTTTAACTATGTTTAAGAGACGCAAGAGAATTGTTAACACATTGCTGTAGAAGATGACATACATATACAAGCTTCCAACATAGATGTGGAAATCATGTTCAATGCTATAGGTGAGTTGGATTTGTCCACGTACATAACATGAACATGACAGGTATTACGTGATTTCAATAATCTAGGACAAATTCAGAAAACCATTTTGACTAAGAACTCCAAACGTTATCTAGCTTTTTACCTGCATGCGTGTAACAACTACCCAAATGGGGTTTGTCAATAGGACATTTACACACCTACACAGTGAAAATAAAAGGCATTTTGTGAGAAGTAACCAATAAGAGATGCAAAAATAAATAAAGAGATGTCAGTGTGCTTGAAAAGGAAATATAGAATGACTTAAGCAGTTATGGACAATGTCATGATTAACATAGCAATTAAAGTCTGACTGACTGAACTGGAGAGGTCCATTTATCAGATCAAAATCTATTGATAAATCAGTTTGTACTTTGTAGGCAGAGGAGAACAGAGAATCCTCCATATGTCTCATTCATACCAAATGAAACAGGAGACGCCAAGATAGGCAATTGCTGATATGGGAACTGTCTCATATAAAATTAAGCATATGCCTATACTGTTTCAAATAACAGCAATTGAGATAAATTGAAAAACAAGATCTTTCAGCTTAGAGAACAGCATGGAAGCTGTACGAAGCCTATTGACTAATTTTAGCCTAAGAACAAGAAGTACAATAACACAATCAAATGCATCGCAATCTTCGTCTCCATTTTACTGTACAGGAAAAGACACAGAGAAATGAACTGAATCCAACATAAATTTGTACATGATGAAAATTACCCAGCCATAGCAGCCACCACAAGTGATGAGAACATTCCAACTGTTCCATCACCCATTCCTTTCTTCACGCGTTCAAGAGCAATAGCTTCAGATTTGTCCCTAAATATTTGATAGAAATAATAATAAACACCCTGTATAAAGAAAATAACAAGCACATAAGAAACAGAAATCTAGATAAGCAATATGGAGAAAATTTAAACAATATATTGGATAAAGACATCATGCAGTTGAAACATTCATTAATCATCACTTAGCAAGCAGTAAAAATGAAGTTCTGATGCTTAATTCTAGCAAATTTCTCTTCTGTCCACATACTTGAGTACCTAACAGACTAAATATTAGGATTTCAAATCTTATATGTTATATTAACAAGAGCTTAAGCCTCCGCTCACCCTGCAAAAATTATTTCCTTGAAAGGACACTGGTGCTTAAATACGTCAGATAAACTGGTACTAAACCTGCAGCTATGTTCATCATCACAAAAATCATTGAAAGTAAAACATAAGATAAAGAGATTGGCTTTGAACGGACAGTTTCCCTTCCCAGAGGGATGACAACACATCATTCATTGGAATGAGCAACAACTCTTTATTTGCTAAAGATCTAGCTCATGTTACCCTATATTTTGCAAGAATAAATTGTGCTAAATTTTGATTAACATTACCTAGATGATACTCGCATATACAACATTCATAATTAGCACTAAAGAAAGTTTTACATAAGTTGCGTATAAACTAGAAAAAATGTCGACATCCATAATAACAAGAAAAATGTAAAAGTAGATATAATAAGGTAGACGAGATTCACCTGAGACGCGGCTGTACCTGCAAGTGAAGGCATTAGTCCTCCATACAACCGTTCCCATCCCTCGTGCTTTACGACCTAAAATATCATTCAAAAGAACGAATTAGTCTCCAGAGTTTCCAAACAAATTCTACAGTTAAGAAACCTAATTTCAGATTTTAAAACCAATTAAATTTCTTGTCACAAGAAGAGCAAACCTGACACATTTGCTCTATGGTTCCGAGCTTCCTCTTCTCCTTCTTCAGATCTCGCTCCGTTTGTTGTCGAGTATTTACCTACAGATCATAGCAACTAACGTAAACTTCACAACTGATTCAAAACGAAAAAGAAAAAAGACCAAGAAAACGGGAAAGAAACAACGACAAAGCTACACAAAGACACATGGATCGCGAAGCTTACAGTTTGAAGAGGATAAGTGATAAGCTGAGCAATGATCCCGCCACCAGCTCCGGCGAGTCCATTAATCAAAGCGTCGGACATGTTGATCTTCACGGGGAAAAAAAAAGAAATCTCCTTTGACTCGGCAGCTTCCGAGCAAAGTTTGTAGACAGTAAAAAAAGAAAGCGAGAAATGTGATTTAAGAGATGGAAACAGAGAAATTATGGGAAAGAGGAGCCATCTCTGGTTTCTTTCTCAGTCACACTATGGTGTAATTGCAAGCACGTAATGTTTATGATCAAACTGGGTTGTATTCTCCGTTGCGGAGATCGGCTTTGTTGTGCCGTTGAAGAAAGAAAATGCATTGGGGGACGTCAGCGACTGATTTATTCATTTTACCATTTTGGCCATACGAATTTGTTTCATTACCCATATGTCCTTTCAGGTCTCGGGAAACCCAAAATAGCGAAAGGCATATTAGACTGGTCCGCAGTGGATACAAACCTACGTTTTGCACGATGCTCGACTGACGTTGACTTTGGATTTTTAAAAAAATTTTCTGTTCAAAGGTCCGTTGTTCGGATGGCCAAAGCAAGGGGACGAAACAAAATTTGGGTGTGGTTGATTTGTACGAGGAAATGGTAATAGAAATAAGAATGAATATAGTCAAGAATGAGAATAGATATTATCATTATAATTACGATGGTTGGTTAAGAGGAAGAAATAATTACCATTATCATTGATAGTGGTTGGTTTGTAAAAAATAATGTAATTAATTAATTACAATATATTAATTTATTAGAATATTATAATTAATTAATTAGAGTATTTTAATTTAATATATTTCAATTAATTATATTGTAACTAATTATTTATTTATTTTTAATTAATTATAATGTAATTAATTATAATAT
>JAOSBM010000206.1:12506749-12518855 GCA_027568955.1 Erythroxylum tenue | reverse complement strand
GAAGTTGGTGAATATGGTGAGGGATTGGAGTGGTGAGTGATATGAGTTGTTGAGTTATGAAGTTGTTTTACATTTGAGGGGTTGTTTTTGGGGATATTTTGAGTGTTTATGGTGTTAGGATGGAAGTTGGAAGCTTTAAAAAACCTTGGAAGAAGGGCTGGTTTACCTATGTCCATTAAACGGACATGCATGTCCATTTAACGGACCATCTCGGGTGAATTTGGTCCCTTTGCCCAGTGTGTGTCCGTTAAACGGACATGCATATCCGTTTAACGGACCTTCTTGGGTGAATTTGGATTCTTTGTCCCGTGTGTGTCCATTAAACGGACATGTTTATCCGTTTAACGGACCTTCTCGGGCGAATTTGGTGTGTTTGGCCAGTCCATGTCCGTTAAACGGACATGCATGTCCGTTTAACGAACATTCTCGGGTCAGCTATAGTAATTCGAGAGTTTGACCATTTTAGATGCAGAATCTCGCATTGTGGTCTTCATAAGAGTTGTAGATCTCGATGTCTTCTTTCTAATGGACTAAAAACGAAATCAATCCGACATTTCTATCCAAAGTTATGGCATTCGCGCCAATATATGTTCAGTTGGAATTAGGGCTTAAACCGATTGGATTCTTTTGATCATAAATCCTTCGTCCGACCTCCGATTTGAGTGATTCTCAAAGCATTGGATTTCTTACATGTTTAGTTACCTCTCCATAAAAATTGGTAGCTTTTGGTTTTGAATTCGAAAGGATTGATTCAAAGAAAATGAGGGTTCGTTGAGATAACCCGACAATGGCACCCGTTTAAGCTTTTCGGCTTCGGATCGGATAGTTGGGCTCCAGGAACGTGGTCCAACACCTTGGTTGGGCTTCGGGAATGGGACCCAACATATTGCCCCTGTGTTGAAACAACTTGTGATATGTCGTACATTTTTCATGATTTATAAGTTAAAATGACTTCATTTCTTACGATATGGAAACTAGAGACATAGGGGAACAAATGTCTAGAAGATCTCAAAACCTAATTTGAACATTTACTATTTGAAAATTAAGGAACAAATGGAGGTATGGATTCTGGATATGGGTCATAACCGTGACTCATCATGCATGATTGTGATATGGTGAATTAAATTGGGTTAGATTGTGTTTTGAAGGAATTGGTAAGTTAGAATGGATAAAATATGGTATTTAGGTGACTTTTGAAGTTAGATTTGGAGACGGGGAACAATAGGTTAGCTTTCAGTAATAAACAAAAATACGATTAGCGTACGTGTTACGCTATTAAATACTAAGCTCAACTTTGATTAAACCAAATTTATAGCTTTAATACCTTATTTCCTAATTTGGAAATAAATTCCCAAACAAAATGCTCTTTGTGTAGGTAAAGGAGAGGCACCGAATGCATGAGTGTGCTTGGAGATAAATTCGCAAAACTATGAGTGTATTTTAATTGTTTTATATGACTAAATTCTTTACAAAAGAATCGATGACATGTGAGTGTATTTTAACTGTTGTATATGACTTAATTATTTGTAAAAGAATTGATGACATGTTATGTTATACTTTAAATTGAGTTTATTCAAATGGTTTTCATTTGATCATGAAATGAATATTTATGTTGATTTTTGTGCAAATTATATTTTACAAGTGAATATTGCTAGCATAAGATTTTTCTTTAGCAATATATAAGTTTTAACTTGAAAGTTAACTTTATATGATTGGGAGTTGCTTTTGCTTATGGTACACCACTAAGCTTTGTACATGTTATTATACTGGTATATTTGTAGTGGTTAACCTATTACGGGTAAGTGATGCAGGACCAACTCCGTAAATAGCGGTTAACCAGTCATGGGTAAGTGATGTAGAACCAGCTCAGTGATTTGTTACAGGCAAGCGATGTAGAACCAGCTTCATAACTACTAGTTCATAGCGGTTAACTTGTTACGGGTAAGCAATGCAAAACCAACTCCATAAATAATGGTTAACCCGTCGCAGGTAAACGATGCAGAACTAGCTCTATGACTTTATGCCTAGTGTACTGTATGGTAAAGAAACTTATGGTGGGCTATGTTGAGTAAGGAAAGTCATGAAAATAACTTATTTTTCATTATTAAAGTTTTCAGAAAAACTCATTGTCACCACTGTTTATTGATTAAGGAAAATGAGAAATGGAAACTTTTATATGACGAGTTTAATTTTGAAAAGCATTTTGAAATAGTTTTTCAAAAACAAATTGAAATTGTATTTTACGAAATGTTATGTTATTACCAGATTTGATGATGCACGAATTAATTGTTATGGAAAATGTTTTACCATAAGCTTTTGATTGTATGGAATATTGCAGTTATATTGTTATAAAAAGTTCAATTTTCTTGTAAACTAATTACAGTCATTGAGCTCGTTTAGCTCACCCTTATTTTTATGTTTTAAAAAAAACTACCCCAAGTATACGTACAGGTGTTGTAGTAATTGTGACTCTGCCTCAAGATTAGTTGTATTGTCGGGTGCTGCTGTGCTTGTGTCATTTTGCTATGTTCATTTGTGTAAAGAATTGATGTTTATAAAAGCTTTCAAATGAAATGCATGAATATGTTTTAGATTTTAAAAGTTTATTATTGTGATTGTTGAGAATTATTTGTTTGGGTTGTTTGTGACTGAAATTAAAGTCCAAAACTTGTAGTTAAGAAATTGGTGTGAATATAAAAGTGTCTTCAAATTTTACAGTGCTTTTAAAATTTTTGGGAATGTCAAAATGCAGTAATTATGCTGCTAAAATTTTCAATAAAATGAAAAAAAAAGTTCCCACTATTTTCATTGCTTTGAATTATTAAAGTATAAAAGGTTTTAAATAGTTGAACAGCTTAGCTTTGTGGCAACCCTTCGATTCGAGTCAGATATTGATTGTAGGGCTAACGTGGGGTCACTAGGAAGCCTCCACTCGAGTTCCAGAAGGGGAACTCCAGGATAGGTTCTTTCATTTTCTCTCAATCTTTTATCTTTTCTTCTATTTTTCTTGTTGAAATTAAAGCCATACATGGATAAATCTAAATATTTTGATTCAAGCGGATTCAAAACTCTAGCTGTAACCTTGTGAGGTTTTATCTTAACTTATATTCATGTTTTAATTCAAATATATATTGATTTGTTCTTATATTTTATGAATAATTAATATTCACTAATCTAACAAATAAATTTGACGTTGATTATTCTATAGATATCCATGAATTAAGTGGTTCGAAATTATTATGAAGGATTGGTTTAAGTACTAAATAGGTTATTTATGAATTTGCATGTTTAACTTATGAGAAATAAAAAAAACTAAATTGAATAGTTGTAGCAAGCTTAATTATTTAATTTAGGGTCTAGTCTTTTTCACTAAGCTTATTGCTATTATTTAATTGATGTGGAATGCTATCATATCTGATCAATTGATGGTAAGTTTTGGTTTGAATGTTAGGTTTGAACTAATTAATTTAGGAAAATTTAAGACTTATTATGGCTATCATAATATGTTTCATACTAATTGCTTGAATTTTGAAAAATATTCTTTTTAGACTAATGATCAATGTTATAATAAGATGAGATCTTTTTGTTGAATCAGAGTAAAGTACCATTGAATTTCTCATCTTTATGCTTAGTCGGTTTATTTTGATTCCTTAACAAATTTAATGTATTAGTTAATTAATCATAAACTCCCCACCTTATTTTTTCAATTGAAATCAAAAACTAGTTTTTAGTTATTTTAGGATTCAACTTGGTTCCACAATTACTACAAGAGTTTAAAGAATCATAACTACTTTTGAGAACTTCGACAAACCGACCACCCTTCAAAGAAATAAAGTGAGCATATTTCATGAATCAATCAACCACAACTATAATGATGGTTTTCCAATTAGAATGAGGTAATCCCACAATAAAATCAAGTGAAATGTCATGTCAAGCACTTTATGTAATAGATAATGGCTGCAAGGTTCCATGATATTTAGCTAATTTTAGTTTGTTATACCGACAAGTGGCTCACATAAACAGTAACATTTTATTGCATTTCCTTCCAATAAAATGATTCCCACAACCTCTAATAAGTAGTATCATGCCTTAAATGCCCTCCTTAAGGTGAACTATAGTATACCTCCATCATTTGCCACTTAAGCATCTTATCATCATTGATAATAAGTTTGCCCTTTTGTTTGAGAATATTGTTATCCCACGAGTATTCAGATGAGTCATAAATATTGGCTTGTAATCATTGGATAACCTAGTGAAAGTTAATGTCTGTTGCTAGCTAGCCTTCACGTGATCCATAAGGGTGAGTTGTAATACAAAAAGGGAGGATGGTGCATCTTTGTAAGATAGGGCATAAACCCTTTTATTTTAAAAGCCTTTCTTGTATTGAATAATGAATAGATAGCTTATTAATTTTCCCAGTCCCCAGTGTGCAATTTGGTAGTTGTAGGTTGCTCCAAAAAATATTTAAGACACTTTTGGTCTATGAAAATGACGAATTTACATCATAGTACATAAGAGCTCCATCATTTTACAACACACACCAAGGTAAGCAATTATTTTTCATAAACAGATAGTTCATGATAACATGGTCCTATAATTTTGCTATAATATGCAATCAGATGATGATCTTGCATGGACATAACACCAATAATTGAGCCTGAATCATTGACCTCTAATATGAATACCTTTTTAAAATCTAGTAAATTGAGCACAAGAGCTTGAGTCAATGCTACCTTGAGATTTTTAAAATTATTTGTGTAGTGGCATCCTACTGAAAAGTATTATTCTTTCATTAGTTGAGTGACTAGAGCGGCTATCTTATCAAAATTATTGATAAACTTATGATAATACCCTGGAAGGCTAAGGAACATGCAGTTCACATTTTTTGGAATTAGCTAATTGAGGACATCATTAGTTTTCCTGACATCCATCGACACACCATATTTAGAAATAATGTGGCCCAAGTAGTTAATGTGATCCTTTCCAAAGCTACATTTTTCCCTATTGGAAAAAAATCTATGTTGTTGCAACTCATGAAAAACATTATGTAAGTGTTATAAATGACTTTCCCATATCTTACCATAAACTAAAATATCATCAAAAATACCATCATAAACTACTGTTAGAAAGGTCTAAAAATAAAGTTCATTATTTCCTAGAATGTTACTGGTGCATTGGTTAGACCGAATGGCATCACAAGTAACTCATAATGACCCAAAAGTGTTTTAAAAACAATTTTTGGGATGTCCTCAGGAACTGTCCAAATTTGATGATATCTTTATTTAACATAGATTTTAGAATAAAGCTACCCTGTCTAGCTCATCAAGCATATTTGCAATCAATAACATGGGAAAATTGTCTTGGCTTAACCTCTTTGTGCCATTTTTCTCTTTGACTAGCTCAATGAGAGCTATAAAAGGATTAATTCTCTCGATTAATCCAACTTGCAACAGTTCATCTGACAAATTTTTGATAAATCCTTTCTGCATGTGAGGATATCTATTGGCAGGTGAGGATCCTTCAATTATAGGCATTTTATAATCTTATGGCCTAGAGGGTGGTAGACCATATGGCTCTTGGGAAACCATTGTAAAAGCATCGAGTAATCCCCCGAGTTGGTCATGTTGTTCCTTTGTCAATAAGTTCTTATTCATCCACATACTTTGTCCACAAGTTTTAGAGCAAAAGACTTCATAATAGTGTTACAAGACTAAGCTTCAGCACCTAACAACTCCAATTTGCCCCTATTCCCTGAAAATGCACTGTCCTTCCCATATGTATGAATTTCATAGAAAGATTTTCACAATCCCACTCTATGGGACCCAATAGTCTCAACCGGTGCATACCTACTACGGCATGGTGATTAACAAATGGTAGTATGAGAAAATATGTGTGTAATGCATCATTGCCACATGTCTACTTTTGGTTCTTGTAGTAATAGGTAACGTTCACTATATCCTTATCAGCAACTATGACACTATATCTCTTAACCACCTAATAACTTAGACCCGAAGCTTTCACCAACTTAGCACTAAAAAAATTATATGTATTATAAGTATCTATAATCTCTTAATAAAACCCCTTACCGACACTGTATTTCACACATTGAGACATGAACTTCCTCTTTATTCTCCTCATCATCTATCTCTACAAACTTGTAGTTTTGATTGTCACTCCCTACTTCTATAGATCCTTTAACTTCTTCCTCCTCTGCATCCTTTTCTACGATCAAGGCAATCAACTTTGTGTTTTTACATCTGTGATTATATTTATATTTTTCTCCACATGAGATACAAAGATCCTTCGATTTTCTTTTAGTTACAGTAGTTTGGTCTACTATTCTTGTGTTTTTATTTTTTTTTATGTAGGGGTATGTACACCAGTTTGCTTGTGGATGAGTTTATGTTTACGTTAGTGGAAGTTGAGTGTGACGTTAGGTTTAATGGGTTGGTATAATAGTCAACTTTGACTATTTGTTGGTTCTGAAATGGGGGTTTTGTAGGGTAGCTTTTTTTATTAAATATTTTTTAACACGAGAAGAAGGCAATTTGATTATGGTAGTGATACCAGTTTATGGAGTACTTAGTGTTTGGAAAATACTTAGATTGGTTGTAGCTATTGGTGGCTAGGTGAGTTCCTTGTAATCCCCTAAGGATACTCTCTTGTAATCTAGTATGCATCATAGCTTCATAAACTATTTTAGGTTTGAGTATCCATACAACCTTTTCCAAATATCCCTTTAATCCACCTAAGTAATAACTAAATGTTACAGAACTATCTAAGTTAGCTTTAGCACTTAGTTCATCAAAATTTTCCATGTATGCCTCAACAACACCAAGTTACTTCAGGTGCATTAGCTCAGCAATGAGGTTATCAAATAGAGACTCATCAAATCTTCAACCCAGATCTATGACTAACTCTAGACAAGAAAGGGGGTAAATAACCTTAATTCGTTATTGTCAAGATAATTTGTTCTCCTCTAAATGCGTTAAGATGAGTTTCTGCTTCTTCTTAAACTTTTTTCCCTTGATTGATGGCTTTTAATACCTCCTAAACTTAGCATGTATTTACATTTATAATTTCTCCATCTTCTTATCTCTCTCAACTAAATTCTAAGCTATCTCCCTCTCCACACAACTGAGTTTGGTTTCCAATGTGGTCATCATTATAACCTACTATGATACCAAAATGTAATAGTGAAAACAGGGGACATAGGAATAAATGGAAACAAGGGAAAAATCTGAAGGTTGCATTGATAATGATATCCTCTCTAAGAAAGAAAGGGCACAGATTAAAGATATAGTCCAAATCCCCCACCAGAGAAGAAACATCCCTGAGATACTCAGCTTCCTATAATAACCTAACAGACTTGATAAATGGCCCTTTGACCTTTAACAACCATGCTAATGGTAAGCAAAAAAATAAAAACAAATCTTATGACAAGTATATATGAATTGAAACAACTATAAACACACTATAGGTTGCTTTAATAAAACATTGCATTTGGAACCCTCTGTAATAGCCCATCTCTGAATAGAAATTACATCCTTAATGAAATTCAATATTGGTAATTATTCCAACAATAAAAACATTTGAAGTGATTTCAATAATTTTATATAAAAAAGTATTCTTTTTATTTTAAAATATATAATAAGCTAAGATAACAAAATAAAAAAAATATAAGAAAAATAAAAATATGATAAAATAATATCATCTTGTTAATTCATTTAGAAGATTAGAGAGAAGAAAAATAGAGGAATTTTATAAACTGACCCTTTGATAAGTAGATAAGAAAATAAAGTCTAAAGTCCGTAAGTGATTTTGTTTTACTATTAGCAAGTATGTTTCGATTTGATTTTTGTCATTTGTATTTAATCTAACATTAATATTACAACATGATATTACTTATATTCTAAGAAATATAAGTTTTATCTGTTGTTTTGAAATTAAAATACTTATTTTGATTGTCATGTAATTTTAGGCTAGCCATTGGCTTAAATTAATAATCTTATCTGATTATGATTTCAACATTTGATGAAAATATTAATTGCCAATATTAGTTTGACAAAGTATTGTTTTTTGATAAATCAAATACTATTTTTTCTTAAATATAGTTTAATGCAATGTTTTAAAAACTGAACCAGTTCGACCGATTTTAGAATAAAAATCTTGAATCAGTAAACTTTTTAGTTTAGTTTTTAACTTTCTAGTTTGATTTTGTTTAATAATTTTGTTGTTAAAAATCGACAAATCAGCTTTCGTAAACTAATCGTTTTATAAACCAAAACAAACTGATTAATTTTTATTTAATAGTCTTCATTTTCAATTAAACTTTGAATTTTTCGATAGGTAAGGATAGTCTTCTTTAATTATTTTTTAATCATTTTAAATTTATTTAATCTTTGACTAGTTTTATGACGATCTATATTGATGGAAAATTTTACACTTTAAACCTTTATCTTACCAGTTTAACTTTCGATTTAGGAAGAAATATTTGTCTTAATTAGAGAAATACATTGGCCATCTTCTTAGTTGAAAAACGTGAGTTATTTTAGTGGTTCCAAATGAAACTACGAAACTTTGCTTTGATAGTTTCATTTTTAAGGGAACATAAAGTTTTTTTTTAAATTATCAAGTCTAAAAATTTTAAATTATCCAAAACAAAAATATTTTGAGTCACTAATAAGATCCCTTAAAGATTTTAGCAAAAGCACTAAATCAAAAGAAGTCACCAAAGCCATCACTTAAAATCCCCATCATGGACTAACATTAGACTTGTTTTTTCCTCAAGGTTGTTTGTTTATGTGTTTTGTGAACTTGGATGTAAAAATACATTCAAAAATTTGAAAGAGTAATCTAGACATCAATTTGGTGTTTTCTTTTTAGCAAAAAGGTTAGTGTTTGCTATGTAATACCCATGATCGAGGAGTCAGAGTGATTAGGGATCAGGATGTCGATGTTGGCTGGTATGTAATACCCATGATCGAGGAGTCAGAGTGATTAGGGATCAGGATGTCGATGTTGGCTGGCATAACTTATTATGGTTGGAATTTTGTCGCTGGTAACATCTAAGGAGAAGTCTAGTCGTTGACACTAGTTTGGCATCATCTTACTACTGCTACTTGTGACTCTCTCTCTCTCTCATTGGTGAAAATGTTGGAAAACTAGGCTGAGATTCGATCCCGACCGTGGTGGAATAATTATTGGTTAGGTTGGTCGTGCTAGGCCCAGACCCAAGCCCAGGCACAGACGGCCCACTCCTAGACAATGACCTAAACTTATTCATAGACAATGACCTAGACCTAGCAGGTATTTTCTTATATAAGGGGTTAACCCACCACGATATAGGTACAAGATTAGAACCCTATTCTTCCCTGTTCACGTAGACTTCAAAACCCTTACCAAAAGACTAACTTGAGCGTCAGAGGGGCTTGTCGGTATTCAACCCCCGATGTGCCTTTATTGTTTTGCAGGTATCTTCCAGCTGAAAACACTCAGACTCATGGATCCAAATAACGGCGTCCAGCCCCATCAGAATCAGACAGAACCAGTTGGCGCCCACCGTGGGGCCGAGCGTCAGGGCACCACGTCTAGAAGCACTCAGATCAGTCAGGCGGCAGCAGCCAATCCTGATGTAGCCGCCGTCACGGAACTTGCGCTGCAACACATGGGTTTGCAATTACCTGTCGTCTTTCCACCAACGCATCATGATCTGCAGATCCGTCCTCCACTTATCGTCCAAAACCCTAGCACAGACGAGCTACCCCCTCAAAACCCTAATTACCAAACACAACGTTCACATCTGGAGGATCAACCCCAACAATTTCACAATCGAGATCAAGAAGCGCAGAGTGTATCCCTAGAGGGCAACGCTGGAAACAATTCACACCCTCACATCCAACACCCCCTGAACATAAACCCTCCTGCACCACAACAGGTCTCCCTCACTCAGAGGCAAATAGAAGAAGCGGCCAATCTGCTGATCCGCCAAATCTTACGGTCTCATCCAGAACAACAACAAACCCCCGCTCGGCAGATAGGAATGATGGACAATCGCCATTCTGCTGAATTCCTTGAGAAAATCGTGGACGATCGAATCAATATTGCCATGAATTCCTGACCGGATCAGCCATCAACACAGTACCGTTCTCCGTTCATTCCGGAGATCTTGGATAGCCTTCCAGCGGTCGATGCTAAAATACCAACACCTAAAAAATAAACAGGCAAGACCGATCCCCTCGACTATCTTCAGCACTTCTAGTCGATGATGAACCTGCATTGCGTCCCCGATGCCATCCAATGTAAGGCCTTCTGTACAACCTTTCAAGAAGGAACCCAGAGATGGTTCAACAGTTTACCCTCAAGTTGCATCACTTGTTTTGAGGATTTCAAGCTGCTATTCCTCATCCAGTTTGCTACAAGTAAACAGCCACAGAAGACCGCCTTAGAAGTGATGCAGTTGACCCAAAGAATGAACGAAAGTTTGTAGGAGTACATCACTCGGTTCAACAATGAAGTTGTTGAAGTCCCTGACCTCACCTGCTCGTCCATGCTGGCTACCCTTATGAGCAACACGAGGGATGAAGAGTTCAAGAAATCATTGGCCCTCGATCAGCCCAAATCTATCCAAGAGATAAGAACTCGGGCGGATAAGTATATCCAGCTAGAGGAGGTGTTGAAAAACACAAAACGCAGAGCAGATGACCGCGGGTCGAGTGACAAAATCGATGATTCGCGCAAGCGACAGAAAGATCAGTCTAGTTAGAAGAAGTCGATCGATCGAAAGGACCAACGAAGAGAATCCTTCACTCCGCTCAACAGGCGGTATGCGGAAGTACTGGAGGTCATAAGAACGGAAGGGGAATCCCTCCGAGAACCCAACAAATTGAAAACTCCCCTAAAAAAATGGGATTCTTCTTTATATTGTCGTTTCCATAGAGATGTCGTTCATGGCACGGAGGATTGCTAGTATTTAAAGAAAGAAATCGAACTCCTCATCCAAAGGGGAAGGTTGGGCAAATTTTTGAAGTACGGAAGAAATGCCGATCGAGATAATGAGGGAAGGAGCGGTCGGTCTGACAACTGGCGAAAGCCTTGGAGGCAAAATAACACGAACGAGGGCGGTCGACAGAACAGGAATACGGACGACCGTCGTGACACGAGAGGACAGTCCAGGACAAGAGGTGATAGAAACATTGGACAACAGGATGACCGACAGGTTAGGATCATTAACATGATTTTCGGGGGTAGTGTAGCAGGAGGGTCCACTGTCAGAGGAAGAAAGAGGTATGCCAGGCAGGACTTGTCCGTGAAGAAAAAGAAGCAAAACGATGAGGTGATCTCGTTCGACGAATCTGATCTGGATGGTGTTAGTTGTCCTCATGATGATGCGCTAGTGGTCAACTTGAGCATGGATGACAACGAGGTGAAACGAGTGATGATTGATACAGGTAGCTCGGTCGACCTACAATACTACAATGCATTTAAGCAGATGGAGATACCGAAAGAGCGACTACTGCCAATAGAGGGACCCATCAAAGAGGTAACGGGAGCATTAACCTACCCATTTGCCCTAGTCTTTTTGAAAGTAAAATTCGGACAAAAGCCATGTCAAGTAGAGAAGAACATTGAATTCCTGGTGGTGAAGTTTGGAGGAGTGTATAATGCAATAATTGGAAGAGCCACCCAAAACGCCCTCAGAGCGGTCGTCTCAACCCACTAGCAAGCGATGAAATTCCCAACACCTCATGGAATTGGTATCGTCAAGGGTCAGCAAAGGATCGCTAGAGAATGCTACATGGTAGAAACAAGGACCCTCGATGGGGCGGTAGTCTTGACAAGTTCTCTAGACGTAAGAGCAGATGAAGAAACTGAGAGGATGAATCCTGTAGAAGAGACACAGCAGGTTACCTTGGATGAAAAGGACCGATCCAAATATCCACGACAATCCCTGAGTTGATCAATCTGCTCAAGACAGCAGAGCAATCTATCAAGAAGGATAGCAAGCCAGTGCTTGTGGTTGACTCTACTTCTTCTGGTTCAAAGAAAAAGAACCTAAAGAAGAAAAAGCCAAAGAAAAAGCCAAAAGGAAGTACAGCCAAGAAGA
>JAOSBM010000206.1:12414906-12447178 GCA_027568955.1 Erythroxylum tenue | reverse complement strand
GCGATACGTCGAATTCAGTTTTTGTCCGTCAACTGATCACACAATGCAGAACATTACAATGTACCAACTATTTTCATGGAAAGATACTGAGAAGGGAAGAATTGGTTGGCTTGCCCTCTAATCAATTAATCTTTGACTATATATTCAAAAGGAGTATAGCGAACATGACAATAGGGTCCCATATGTACATAATTACGTTTGTCTTTACGTTGGTTCTCCGAAACAAACTATTATGCTCTAGTTCAGTATACTTGTAATGGTCGTATGGTTGAACTTTTTTGACGGTAAATATGTAAATATTTTTTTTCACCGCATAAATTTTTTTAAAAAAAATTAAGATTTGACTGTAAAATAAAAAGTACTTTTTTTTTAGTATATATAACTTTTTAGCAGCTAAAATATAACTTTTTAAGAAGCTCAAATTTGAAGCTTCTCAAGAAAAATACTTTTTTAGTAAATTTTTAGATCAATTAAAGAGTCTATCTTTTACTCTCTTTTTATCTTATGTTTTACACATAATTCTCACAATACTCACAAACTCATCTTCACGTTTATTTTGAGAATTATATAATATTATTTGACTTTTTCTATATATTTTAATATTAATTTTTGATATTAATTTTACCTATGTTATAATCCATATAAAAGATTTGGTTAGATATATTTTCATTTATGTTTCATATGGTTTAAAATTATATAATAATTAATATATTGTACTTCACATATTGTTTAATATATTTTAAATAATATTTATATTCATAAATATTTTTTATTACAAAATAAAATATAATTAAAATTAAAAATACTTTTTTATTTTTATGTTGCCAAACATTTTATTATATAAAGCTTTTTAAAAAAAATCCTTTTTTAAATAACAACCAAACAATAAACTGGCTTCTTAAAAAATTAACTCTTCTCAGAAAAGCTCTACTAATAAAAACTTTACTCGTATAACCACATTCAAAATTACAATTAATTCTTCATAGAGCAAGACGACATATTGATGAAGCTACCGCATTCGCTCTATAATATTGCTCTTTCAAAGAAGCATCTTTCTAATTGGTATAATTGCTTTTTCAGTCAATTCCATCATTTGCAAAGTTTGAAATCAAGAGATAACTAGTTTAATACTATAATTTAGTAGAACATATCAACTTAACGATAATATTTGCATTTTTGCTATACATTTAATCACTTGCCTCTGGTACATTTCTAACATATACTATTACATATTAACTGTACATAGTTTCATCAGTTTACCATTTTGATGTAACTTTGTCTTGTAACTTCCTTGATTGAGTTTATATATCACGCATTGGGCGAAGTTTGTAGAGGTCGAGGTATCCATATTACTCTGAACTGTATCCTTTGACAAGTCAAAGCTCGATAAGTAACCTTTCAAAAGCATGAGACATTACTATGAATAAAGATCACTCATCGACAAATAAGACTGACCGACGATTGATGATTGATGGGAAATGATTCTTGCACCTTTCAATGTATTCTTAAAATGGAAAAAGAAAATGACCAAACCGCACCTTGTTTTTCCTCAATTGAATAGTGTAAAAGCATATTAACACCATCAAGTTGTAGTTGACTAATAATATCTAGAAAAGTTGCAACCCGATCTGATGAGAACTCGTGCGGGTTGTTGTCAATGTATAGACTGACTTTTCTGTTACCTTTTACAAGTTTATGGAGGTACTAGAAACTACTTTGTCCACCACTGAAGGGTTCTTAGGGTGAAATTAATATCGGTGCTCAAGAAATAATTGCTCATTAGTCGATTATTAATGCCTTATATAACAAATCATATGTATTTTTAAGTTTTTACAGCAATACTCATTTCACTATGGGTTCTTTTGTACTAATTAACTATGTTTCTATAGCTTGTTTCGCTGTCAACTAAACTGTTACATGGTGATCAAGGAAACGCAGTGTGAATAATCATCGTAATATTAAAGAGCAACTTCTGTTTTATGGTTGGCCCTTAAAGTCTGTTTATGTGATTAGAAGGAATCCTTAAATAATTTTCAAGTGTTGAAAAGTTGATAAATGCTCTAAAATTTTTATTTTAAATTTTAGTTTCTTTGAAATTAAGTGTCCAAACAGCCACTTAAATTCAATTCGTCATATGATTTTAAATTGTTAATTCTCAAAATGATTAATTAGAAATACGTAATTAATCAATCTAAATCTAAAAATTGCAACTACATGCACTTAAATACATGTTTATGATGGTGAAAATAAATAATCGTAATTAATGTTTATAAGTAGTAAATCTATATCAGCAAATTTTTGCATTAAATAAGTTTTTGGAAATACACAATACATTACAAGAAAATAACATATTACCAACGGAAAATTATCGACCAAAAAAATTCTATAGTAAATTAGCAACAGAAATTGATTTTTCGTTGGTAAATTTGTCGAAAAAAATGGTTTTTTTGCGACCACCAAAATTTTCGTCAATAAACGTAGAGGGAAATTATTCCTAAGATTTTTTCAACGGAATATATCGACAGAATAGTAAATTCCAACGTAAAAATAAACAGCAATGGGTGGCGGAAAAATTATGCATCTAAATTATCGACGAAACCATATTTACGTCGGTAAATGTCGGTTTCTCCAAAAATTAAAACGACGTCATTTTGAATAGCCTGATAAGCCACCCAAAACTCCCCCTTCTACCTCCCCTTTTCATTTTCTCTCTTCCTCCCTACCAAGGACGAATCCAGAAATTTTTTTGAGTGGGGGCAAAATTTCACTTGAGGCAAAAAAAAAATTTGAGTGGGGGCAAAATTTTAATTAGAGCAAAATTTTAATTTTTTTTATAAGTTAAAATTTTAAAATAATAATTTTTAATATTTTAAAATAATAATTTTTTGGAGCCAGTGGGGGCAAGCATTCAACATCGATTTTTACTTGTTTCGGTCCATCTATGTCATTTTCAAGTAAGTTTGCTCTTGGGTGATGTCTCCAAAAAATTTGTTGTTAGTGTTGAACTTGGGTGGGCTTTCATAGATTGTGGGTATTATGCAGTTTTACCTAATGTTGTTGGTTTATTTGTTGTTTGAATGTGTTTTTGCTGATAAATAATGAAAAAATGTAATGAATTTTGTTATTACTTAGAGATGAATTCAGATTGCCTATGAATTATTCGATAAAATGTTTCTTAGGGATGTTGGTGAGACTTGGTTAATACCTTGGAATCTAAAGAAAATGCCTAGAGTAGTTTCATAAGACTTGAAATGGAAAATTAACAATTTATATGGAAAGATTTCATATAATAGAATGAAATTGGAAAATTATATGGAAGGTGATATTTATGAAACAAATAATAAGCATTTTTATGTATTAATATATATAGTAGAAGTTGAATTTACTTCAATATTCAATTATGTAGATAATTGCATGAGATTTCTTAGTTATCTCAATGCTTACAATTGCTTCTAAGTCTAGGGTTAGGGTTTTACGTAGACTCCTACTTCTGCATGGAAAGTTGTCTCCAGCTGACGGGCCGCGTAGAGCGTGGATCGGGTTTGGACCCGACATCTTTGACGAATAGGTCGATCGGCCCACGGGTCACTGTGACCGAGCCCAAGCCCAACCGGACCGACCCGACCAGATTATATTTTGTAGTGATTTCGTCTGGGGATTTAAACAGCGGGAATTACGAATAAAGAAGCTCTTTCGTGTCAAAAGCACTTTTGTGCTTCTAATACTAAACCAGATGACCTCAGTTTGAACCGAACCTTAAACTAGCGCCTGAGGATCATTAACTCTACAATGTTTAGCTTTGGCCATACATCATCCAAGTCCAACTCTAATATTACTGTAACTACATAGCATACCATTTGTTTAAAAGTGCAGTTGTTGTCAAGCACTACCATTTGTAGCGGAAATAATCTGACCGACAACCTTTAATTTATTTTCACCAAATTTCCTGGCTTTATCTAAGATGACATGAAAGTAGCTAAACCCTAGACGTACACTATACTTATAGGGAGAGTTGCACTGGACCAGAACTGTTGTCTTTAATGATAAAGAGTCTTGGGTTCATGAATTTGGTCGACTTACTTACGTATATGAAAAAATCATCTTCGCAAAATTTATCATTCAGTTGAATGTTGTAAGTGATGACAAAAATATTCTTCTTTGATTCGGACCAGATTATCCGTACCTATTATTTTATTTTATTCTGTTTTAAAAAAATTATTTATTCAATAAATAAGATTCATAAAAATTGAATGACCAAAATCACTAAGAACCTGACAAATTGAGTAAAGGAACAAAGAATCTTAGTTGTTGCTGCCTATTCTAACGCCATTTTCAGTCGGAATAAAATGTCACATACTGATATAAGATCACAAATCTAAGGTCAAAAATCTAGTCCAAATCACAAGATTTGATAAGATATGCACGGTAAGAAAGCAGCTACATTATTTGCAATTTACATTGCGGGTAACAATTATTGCCTTAGATCGTTGACCTATTGATTTGTCATGAATTGTTGCCATATATGAACACGAACATATACAAATTGATTCTTGAAGTTGTATTTATTTACCGATTCCTATTTGAATCTTATACATATCTATGTTAGTTTTGCATGTGTGTTTTTTGTTTTTTCAGAAGGATTAAATATTAAAATAATCCCTAAAGTATATAATTAACTATCAATCCCCATTGTAATTTGAAGTTTGAATAAAAGAAAAATGGAAACCAAGGTTAAATCCAACATTTAATTTGTCTTCGGGCTGAATTAAATACATTAAAATACTTTAATTTAGGGCCTAAGCAACCATTTTTGCCTGATAAAACAAGGATTTGATTGAAGTATAAACTGTAAATTAATATTACATCAAGCTTGAAAGCAACCTAATCATAATGAAAACATTAAATATAGATACTGGTAGACGTGAGACTTTGGCATCCCATTAATCTGACTTCCCCTCAATTATTCATAATTATTATTCTTATGTTGATTAATTGTGGTGGTACATGCCCAAAATAAGCGTCCGTTACAAATATTGGACGGTCTGTTCACTAAATTATTGCACCTTACTAAATACCCTCTTGTGTACAACAGTACAAGTCAAAACTGAATTGCATGCTTATGTAAACTAAATTATTGCACCTTACTTAATACCCAAGTCAATCGTTTCAATTCTAACACTATATATGAAAATAAACTTAGTTTAACCCTAACGTCAAGGATTCACAGTTAAAATAACAACACATGCATGGGTTTGTCGTCTTATTAATTGCGGCCATACAGACCTCCGGATGATAGTAAGTGAGGACTATCTACTTTTAGTCCAAAAAATAATAATTATTATTAGTTCGGCCTGTTGAGGCTGGACGTTACTGTTTGGATCTATGAAGTCGGTAGATTTTGGCCTTGAGATACCTGCAAAACAACAAAGGCACGCCGGAAGTTGATCGCCGGCAAGCCCCTCCGATGCTAAAGTCAGTCTTTTGGTAAGGATTTTGATCGACGAGAACAGAAAAAAGCAGGGTATTAGTCTCGTACCTGAATCATGGCAAAGTAGCACCTTATATAAGGAATAACTGCTAGGTTTAGGTCTTTACGTATGCATGGGAGGTTATCACCTGCTACTGGGCTATTGACGATTGGACTCGGGCTTGGGTCTGACACTGCCGACCTAACCAATTATTATTATTAACAATTATTATTAATAGTCATAAAATTTGAATATAGACTTTTTAAATTTCAAGATTTGCCGATACAAATTGACAAGTTCATGTTTGTACTCTGTGGTGACAGAATTACATAATGTTATATAATTTTATGTACAATATATAATTGCTATTAATAAAAAAGTTAATCACTTATTGATGTGTTGTTAATATTTTTTACTACTATGTTCACGAAAAGTGTATAAAATATTTTATTGGAAAATTGATTATTTTCTCTTTATTACTTTAACTTGGGTTTTAAGTAATAAACCTCATTGCACTCAACCTATTATTTCAACCTTTCGTTCGACAACCACAAAGTGAAATTAGCTTTGCAAACCCCACGATATTCACTAACTTCGTGCATTGAAAGTGTTTCCAAACGTAACAATAAAGAAACTAAAACAAAACTGCTTCAACACTAAAGTGGTTGTTTAATTAGTCTTTGTACATGCTAGTAGTAGGATGAGGTATAGTTGGTAGCATGAACCTAATCAGAAGAGAAAATTCATGGCGGCCGATCCATATATGCAGAGCCAATTCAAAGAACGCTAATGCGAATCCGTACAATGTTCATATTAAGGTACGTGAACAAACAGGCGCCTATCACAAACCCGGTATTTAATCGATGTCCAACCTTTGACTTGACGACTTAACCCATTATATAAACTTCTAAACAACAAATATGAAGTAGGTACCATGAATGTGCCAAGATGTTTTTTCTTTAGAAGTTCATTGTTACATAATTATTATGCAAGCACCAAATTCTATTGCTCTAGTACTTCTCGTTTGCTATGGTTGTGACGTTTATATACTTTTATTGAGGTAACAACCATTCATCTAATTGGTAACGAACTCAAAGAAACTTGGAGGCAAAAGTAATCAGCAAGTAGACCTTAGGATCAGAAGACGACCACATTGCAATCAAATGTCAAATAATGTTCTATACATGTGGGCAGATCAAAACATAAGAAGTGGTCCTAGAACTTGAACGCCATGTCCTAGCCAGATTAATTACTATGTTTTAAGGCTTCAGAATGAATAAAAATGTTAACTAAGTAGTTGTTCTTGAACTGGACAACACGTCACAGATGCTTAGACACTATGTAATATACACTTCTTTATCAAATGTTAACTATGTAGTTGTTCTTGAACTGACAACACGTCACTGATGCTTAGACACTATGTAATATACACTTCTTTATCACCTAGTTTAGACACTATGAGGCCTCATCATGATGTAATTGGTGGTTGGAGAGCTCCAAGTGCCTTCCATCTCTAAGAATGCGAGTTTCCATCTCTGAAGATGGCCAGTTAGAGTCGCCCAATTCATCTAAGAGATTTTGTACCGTATAATTGGTTAGGAGTTGAAGTCCACTTAACCTAATAATCCCAGTTAAATTAAATCTATAACTTGATTTTAAATATCTTGATTCTCCAAATAATTTTAAAGCATTTGATTTTTATTTGGTGGTTTAGTAAAATTGTAGAATAATACTTCTTTACACAATAATTATTTTAGTGATACCTAATCGAAAACCTTATTCTAAAATTTTAAATAGACCAATAAAATAAAATAGTTGATTAAGTTAAAAGTCATAACATACAGATATTTAGAGCCTCTGTGCTATTAATTATACAAACCCTATTAATAGAAAATATCTTTATTCCATCAAATAATATGCATAATTGAAGTTGTTTCAGTTCATCGATTTAATCGAAAACCTCTAAGGTCAAAAGTCCCAAGTTTAAGTCAAAATATTTCAGCTCTTTAGTTTAATAGTCTTCTAGGCAAAAAGAATTTAGGGCTATGTAAAATCATTTTAGTTCACTCAACAAATGAAAAATTTTGAAGATACGCATGCCTCAAGTCCAACGAAGTTACTTTTCTCTTTACTTCACAAGTTTTAGGTTCTAAAGAGTCCTTTAGCTCTTTGGGTATCAATTACAATAATCAAATCTCATATACAAAATCACTTCTTCAACTCTGGCAAAGTTTTAAGGTTGGGAAGCATCAATCAAGTAAATCAATACCAATAATAGTTTTGAAATTATATTTGCAATAATGAAAAAAATCAACCATAAACATAATTTAATTATAATTAAGAATGGGAACTAAGGATATAAACTAAATAAATATATATAATATTTTAGAGTCTTATTATGATTATAATATTTGTAGATATAAAATCGTTATCTTACTTAAATTATATGTAGTACATCACTATTAAAAGACATCAAACAAAAAGGTTTTGAGGAGTAAAAGAAGGGAAAAACAGGTCCAACAACTTCTACACATCATTTTCTTTTCATTTCTTAATATATTTGTCCCAAGCTTTCATCTTTTCTTCTATTTTTCATGTTGGAACTAAAGTAATGTGTGGCTAAATCCAAATATACTAATTCGAGGCGATTCAAATTTCTAGTTATAACCTTGTAAAGTTTTGTTATAAACTTATATTCATGTTTTAATTCAAGTATTTTTGGTTTTGTGTTCTTATATTTCATGAATAATTAATATTGATTAATCTAATAAATTAATTTATTGTTGATTATTCTATAGCTATCCATGAATTCAGCAATCCGTCATTGTCATGAAGGATTGATACAAGTAGCAAATAGGTTATTTATGAAGTTGCATATTTAACTTATGAGAAATAAGAAAACTTGATTGAATAGTTGTAGCTATCTTAATTGTTTAATTTAGGTTCTATTCTTTTTCAGTAAGCATATTGCTATCATTTACTTAATATGGAATGTTATCACATCTAATCAATTAATGGTGAGTTTTGTTTTAATAATGGGTTTGAACCAACTAATTTAAAAAAAATTGAAACTTATTATAGTTATCTTAATATGTATTGGACTAACTATTTGAAGTGTAAAAATTATTCTTTTTATACCAATGATCAATTTTATAATTGGATGAGATATTTCCCTTGAATCAGAGTTAAGTGTCATTGAATTTCTCACTTTCATACTTAGTTGATTTATTTTGATTCCATGTTAAATTCAGTTTATTAGTTAATTAATTATAAACCCCCACCTTGTTTTTTCCAATTTAAATTAAGAAACTAGTCTTTAATTCTCTTGAAATTCAACCTAATTTTATGACTACTATAAGAGTTTAAAGAATCAGAATTAATTTTGAGAGCTTCGACACCTAATCAAAAATTTAACACCATTGTTGGAGAAGTATTACAGTTTCTTTGTGTTATTTTATAGTTTACTACTAAATTTTTGTCTTGTATGACTCGTTATTCTCAGATGGGTGAATTGCAATATAATCTAAAAATTAAGAAGACAGGGCGTCACTTAATAAAAAGGTCTAAGCAAGGAAGCAGTCATTCACCTCTAAATGTGAAAGTTGAGATAGATCTAACAAATAGTGAAGATTCTAATTTCCAAGAAGTTGAAGAAAAGATGGTGAATTCTAACACTAGAACATTGAGGGAGTTGGTGACACTAAATTTGCATCAACAACCCTTATATAAATTATCTCCAAATGTTGAGGCAGATTTCAAATTAAAATTTGGTTTGATTCACTTACTTCCTATTTTTTGTTATCTTACAGGCGAAAATTCACAAAAACACTTGAAAGAATTTTATATTGTTTACTCTGAAATGAAGTCATAAGAAGTGACTGAAGAACAAATTAATCTGAGAGTCTTTTTATTCTCATTGAAAGATAAGACAAATGATTAGCTATATTATTTACATCTAGCTTAGTAACAATATGGACTGAGATTAAAAGATTGTTTATGGAGAAGTTAATTTGTTCATCACGAGTAGCCAATATTATAAATGAGATATGTGGTATAAGACAATTCACTGAGAAACATTGTATGAAAACTGGGAGAGGTTTAAGGAGTTATATACTAGCTGTCCATGCCATCAGATTCTTGACGAACTTTTGATTTAGTACTTTTATTAAGGGCTATTGTCAATGGACAGGAGTATGGCAAATGTAATTAGTGGAGGAAATTTGGTAAATAAAACACCTGAAATTGCCAGACAATTAATATCAAATATGGTTGAAAATTCTCTACAGTATGAGACAAGGATGGATAGAATTATTAAGCGCATTAATGAGATAAGTAATATGAACGGTTGTAGGTCAATTACAATAAGCATGAGTGTGTGGAATGTACTCATTCTTTAGACATTATTAATTAGTGAGTATTTAATAATGACAAGATTCTTAATGTTAGAATGTTCAACCTTTATCCATCAAGGACTTATCCATAACTTTTCTCAACTATTCATATAAAAGCCGCAGTAGTTGCAATTTGTTTCTTTAGATAATTCAGGATTAGCTAACACAGTTTATATTGTAAGCGACCTTTCTTCGAAAGATGAAGAATGACAGGCACAGCCAATAATACCAACATACAGAACGAAGGTATATACTAGTCTATGACTTGTAGTAGACCCTCTTTAATTCATGAATTAAGTATAGACTAAGAGGATTTTAAAGAGATGTGTCAAAATGAATTAAATGAATCTACACTTAATTACTAGAGAACATTTATCCATGTCAAGAATAAATAAGCAATTACTTGCTAGACAGAATGCACGAAGGGATTGTCCACCGTACGTAGTTCTGACCAGTTGATTGAATTTCAAGTAAAAAAGTTATAAACTAAAAATTAATTTGAAGGATAGGACTAATCAGTAGCCGATCACAGGCAATATTCTATAGTAAACAAATATAGAGTAATCGTTTCCTTATCTTCTAACTTCCGCACATCTATCCTCCCCCAGAGCTCCAAGGGTGTTGACTGATGATCGCTGACAGTTGCCACTGTAGTGACCCGTGCATGCATGACAAGTAGGAGACACGTCTCCTTTCTCTGCTAATTTGTTTTGTTTATCTTGTATATGTGACATGAGCATTTAAACGGACATATATATGAATGTATATAGTTTGGTTTCACATGAAGAGAGAAGAACACAGACGTACGTGTACTTAGGCACGGGTAGCGAACCTCAAATTTGATTGGCTTGAACTCGATTGAATTTTAGTAGCTCAAATTCGGTTGAATTTGACTAATTTTGATACAATTTTTATTCAATTAAAATTAAATAATAATAATAATAATAATAATAATAATATACTTAAAATAATGTTATTTTAATTACTTAATTTAAGACAGGCTGAAAAAAATTAAGTCCATATTTAAAAAATGTCAACAATACATATTGCTTTAGAATTTGAGGATAGTCTTTTATATTTAGAAAAAAAAACTACTTTGTGATAAATCCCGCATGTAAAAAGATAAACTTTTACGTCCCTATTTAAAGCGCACACATATTAAGAGACGCCAAATCTGTAAGATATTGATCCGAGAAGAATTAGGGGATTGTATGTAACACATGCAAATCTCATACATGCGGGAGTTGTGAAATTCTAGGTAGGCGATACTTGATACTCCTGAGATTTGAAGGCAAATCTCTCTCGGATTTTTCCTTCCTTAATATATACTTCATCTTATTTCCTGTAAATTTAACTAAAATCCCATATGCATAAGCAATATTTTAAAAATTAAATCATTAAAAAAGAGTTTTAAAAATTAACTGATATTAAAACTTAAAATATGATTAAAAAAGGAATATATCACTATTTATTGAAGAGATTAAAGTTTAATTTAAAAAGGAAACTATTAAATATGAAAACAAATGGATTTATTCATATTTATAAAATTAATTTAAAAATGAATAATTTATTTATTTATCTCAATGAGAAGAATTATTAAAATAAATTAAAGAGTAGATTTAACAATTTAAATTTTTTATTTGTAAAGAGTGTGAAGTTTAAGCTAGAGTCCAATTTGGACATATTTTATAGGTCAAAGAAGTAAAAATATTTATTCGTTTGGGTTCAACATCCAATAAGGATTAAGGTACTTGTAACCTTTTAAGTTATTTGGTAATAACTGCCCGATTTTATGATTTTGTTTCTCATGTTATTCACAGCCCAATTGCTTTATTCTATTTAGGTGTCGACTACAGTATGAAAACTTTCACCCTTGACCTTGAGTGAAACAAAAAAGCATACTGATGAGGATATAATATCTACACCATTTTGCTGACCGTCAAAGATTTTTTTTTTTGGTAAGGAGGAAGAGGAGAAAGCTAACTAATTCGGTAAGAAAGCAACCGAGCACTGATCGCTGCAGAGAATCTCTCGAAGCCTCAAAGATAGTGTGGGCCAAATCACCAATGATCATCACAAGAGGATCCCAATTTGGTAAGAACATCGGCACACCGATTGGCTTCCTATCGTCGCATCATTATCCGAAAAACAAATAAATAATAGCAAGAAACCACATGACCACACATGCACCGTAAAAATCCAACCTCCTTTCCTTTTCTATAAGTATGCCATCCTCTTCGCTCTTCAAAACTCATTCCTTTCATTCGCATATTCGAAGTAATCAAACTTAGCCAAAGATTGTTCGTTTTGAAGCGAAACCAACAAAACACCCAGCATGCTTCCTGTTCATTCTCTAACTTTGGTCTCCAGATGCACTGTCTTTCCCCATCAGAAATCAACTATGGGAGACCTCAAGCTCTCCGTCTCCGACCTTCCTATGCTCTCTTGCCACTACATCCAGAAGGGTGCTCTTTTCAGTCGCCCACCTATCTCCATCAATTCTTTCATTTCCCTCCTCAAACATTCCCTCTCCCAAACACTTACTCACTTCCCTCCTCTAGCTGGTCGTTTGACGACCGACTCTGATGGCTACGTTTACATAAACTGCAACGACAAAGGGGTCGATTTCATTCACGCCAGTGCCACCCATCTTCATGTTTATGACATTCTCTCGCCAACTCACGTCCCAGCCTGTGTTAAGAGCTTCTTCGCTCTTGACCGTACTGTTAGTTATAGTGGCCATTATACACCGGTTATGGCTGTTCAGGTGACGGAGATAGCTGACGGTTTGTTTATCGGCTGTGCAGTGAATCACGCCGTCATGGATGGGACTTCTTTCTGGAACTTCTTTAACACTTTCGCTGAATTCTCTAGAGGAATCAAGAAAATATCTCGTCAACCAAGTTTTTCCCGATGCTCGGTCCTCATATCCCAAGCAGTCCTTAAAGTCCCCGAGGGTGGTCCAAAGGTGACTTTCAACGAAAACGAGCCACTTAGTGAGAGAATCTTTAGTTTTAGTAGAGAATCGATATTGAAGCTAAAATCCAGAGTTAATAGCAGAAAAGTGACAGATAACACCATCAGTGACGCCTTCGAATTGTTGGGTAAACAAAGCAACGATACCGATCACTTTACTAATGGAAAGGCAGCTACAATTCTAGAAAATTTGTTCAAGGCAGCAGTTTCTAAACCGCAAGAGAGCGAAACGGTGCCGGAGATTTCGTCGTTTCAGTCTCTCTGCGCACTCCTATGGCGGGCCGTGACACGTGCCCGGAAATTAAACCCTTCTACAACGACCGCGTTTAAGATGGCCGTAAATTGCCGTAACCGTTTAAACCCAAAGCTCGATCCTTTATATTTCGGGAACGCGATTCAGAGCATATCAACCCACGCGTCCGTTAGTGACGTATTATGTCGGGATCTGAAATGGTGTGCTGAGCAATTAAATAAGAATGTGGTGGCCCACGAGGATGCTGCGGTGCGCCGTGTTATAGAAGATTGGGAGGAAAGTCCAAGGTGTTTCCCACTAGGGAACTTCGACGGCGCATCAATCGCCATGGGCAGCTCTCCAAGATTCCCAATGTATGATACTGATTTCGGGTGGGGCCGACCCTTGGCAGTTAGGAGTGGTGCTGCCAATAAGTTCGACGGTAAAATCTCTGCTTTTCCTGGGCGGGAAGGTGGTGGAAGCGTGGATCTGGAGGTGGTTTTGTCGCCTGAAACCATGCTTATGATTGAGTATGATTATGAGTTCATGCAATATGTATCGACTTAGTTCGAACGTGATGATTGGTTATGTAGTTCGTTCTCCGGTCGGTACGGGTTGGGTTGAGTCGATATTAGCTTTCAGCTTCTGCTAATGCTTCTTCTTTTGCCCTCATACGTCCTATCTTTGACGGAGAGGCTCGATCTGGGGTGGTGTATTTAAATGTCAGGGCATGTACTATGGGCGTTCTATAATGGAGACCAGATCACCGGTTAATTATTTCTGCCTACTCTATTTTAGAAAAATTCAACCATTTAATGAATAGGATTCGTAGAAATTAGATGAATAGGATAATTTGAGAACAGGGAAGGAGCAGAGGGTTCCATCCTTAATGGCAATAAATATGGCAAGGAGCCGTTAGCATTTAAACTACGGAAAATTTTCTCTGGTGATGTGTCCTTACCTTATATATGAAAGTAGTAGCCCACTTTAATGTACTAAAAGAGCTCCTTTTAGGAGGAAGCTTAATGTTACAAAGGTTACCATGTGATTTGAACTTTCAACGAAATTAATAGCCAACACCTTTTACACGACAGTCTAACTTAGGTTTGTTTAAACAAGACTTCAGCATTTAACAACTCTCAAGATGTTTATCTCACACCCTCGAAGAAACAATGCTACAAAGACAATAGGAAAATAAAGGCAACCAGAAAACAAGAAAGATACGGTAAAACTAACATTTATATTACTTTCTCTTAAAAGAATACAAGAAATGATCTCTCTAACTGAATGAGGAGAGCAAAGCTCGACTGAACTATATATAGACACTCTGGTTTGAAAGCCAAGTTACATTCAGAATCCTATTTAAACTGAACTGCCTAAGATCGTACTAAGATCACGTCTATCTCTATCAGATTACATCACATGGACCAATTGGATGACACCCTCATCCAAGTAGGACTCTAACTGATAAGAAAGAACCTATAAGATAACAAAAATATAGAGTTTACATTCAAATAGGAAACTAATATCCTTATCCTCGAAATCAAATTTTATTTATCTTTAAAAACTTCAAAGAACTCTTAGTAAGAAAAACTATAATTTTATGTGTATTGAGATGAATATGAATTATAATTTACAAACAAAATATTTATATAAAAAATAAAAAGAGTATATATATATATATATATATATAATTTATTTAAAAATTTATATCTTTTTCTCAATAATTATCCAAATTATAAATTATTAATTGCCAGGTGTAGATGGATTTGACAAATCCATCTATTAATGTTCCGAGAGTGAGTGGAGTAGTACTATAAATAGAATGTTTATGAGGAGGTTGAAACATCTTTTGGTAATTAGTGATCTGGATACCAACTTTTTATGCTCCATTGGAGCCAATTGTTTTGGGATATGGATGATAATGATTTGGTAGTGGGCTCAATCTGTTACCATGTACAAAGCATCGATGTCAATGGGCCCGGGCTGCTCCTGGCCCAGCCCGACCTAATCCTAGGCTAAAGTGTCCGCGGCCCAACAAGCAGGGATAGACCGGCTTGTGGCCCAGGTCATGGGAAGGTCGGGCCAACCTGGCTCACCATTTTTTTAAGAAAATCGTCAAAAATGGTGTCGCTTTTTACGTAAGGGTCGGGCTGGCCCCTTTTTGACATCCTTAAGCATTAGAAGTTGAGTTTGAAAAGTTGAGATCTACAGTATGATTTTGTAAGCAACAAATCATTTGATGGTATAATGTGGCTATAATTGCTATAGGGTCTTGTTTAGCTCCAGTAATTTAATATTAGACTTGTAACCTTTCAAATGAAGTGAGATCATCCATTATAATGTTTAAATCAGAAGCAATGGTGAAGATGACACTTTCATTATTTAAGGTGGTCAATAAGGTATCAATAAACATTTTATTTCGTGGCGTAGACAGTATCTAGAAGTGATATTTGAGTAATAACTGGAATTTCTTTTCTTCCATAGAGGGTAAGAACCAATTTGATAGCACCAATTGATAAGAGATGGACTCCACTGGATAGAGCAAACACAACAATAAAAGAAATTGAGATAAAAGGGACACACAAGATTTAACGTGAAAAACCCTTAACGAATATGAGGAAAAAATCACAAGCAAGAATAGAAAGCTTTCCACTATAGAAAACAAATATTATAAGAAGAAGATCTCACAATCCACACCAAGAACTATACACAAGGTTATAGGAAAGAGATTTTTGGATATATAAAACCTTAAACATATACTTCCTTATATAGCCTTAATGGAGGCTTCTATGTTCTCTCTTTACCAATATGGGATTTACGCCAACAATCTCCCACTTGGAGATTTGAATGAGAACTAATCAATCTCCATATCGTTATTTCTATCTTGCCATTTCTCTGCTGTCTACGTCTCTGCTAAGCCTACACCATATGAATTTATCAGTGTTGATTGGCTTTGTTAGTGCATTGCTAGGTTCTCTTTTGTGTGAATTTTCTGCATGTCCACACTTCCATCTTCCACCACTTCACAAACAAAATGATATTAAACTCCTATATGTTTAGTTCTAGAATGAAAAGCTGGATTCTTTGCAATATGCAAGGCACTCTGACTATCACAATACAAAGGCAATCTTTGTTGGGGCTTGTAACCAATATGCCGTCAACATATAACAATAATACAATAAAATCATTATTATTAAATCTCTTGAAATATGCACAAGGGTCTGCACTAAATCTGTTGAATCTATGGCTCATTATGAAGGAATCAAATCTTTTGTACCAACACCATTATTATCAAAGATTTGTTCAACCTGCAAACCAAGTTCTCTTTCCCTGGTTCTTCAAAACCTTCTGGTTGATGCATGTAAATTTCTTCTTCAAGATCTCCATGAAGAAATGTAGTCTTTACATCTAATTGCTCCAAATGTAGATCAAATTTAGCACACATAGCTAAGACAATCCTAATTGTATTGAGACGAACTACAGGTGAAAAATTTTCAATAAAGTCGATCCTTCTTTCTTAGCATATCACTTTACCGCCAACCTTGCACGATACCGCTTCACCTGATCATTACTGTTACGTTTGATCTTGTACACCCATTTGTTGCCAATAGGCTTTCTCCCTTGTGGTAGTGGCACAAGCTTCTATGCCTTATTCTTATGAAGAGCTTCTATTTCTTCCTGCATTACTGCCATCTAAAGTGATACATCTGAGTTATTTGTTGCTTCTTTGAATGTTGATGGTTCTCCATCTTCTGTTAGGAGCCAATATGTAACATTGCCCTCCATAATATAATCAGATTGTCAGGTTGGGATTCTCTTTTCACAGGTTGATCGTTGAACTTTTGCATTTTCATATTCAACTGGTTCTTGCTCCTCGTCATCTAATATAGATTCAGTAGAATCTTTTTGTTCAGTCTTCCTTTCCTCCTGAATCGTTACAACTTCATAAGTTTCTTCAGATGTGTTACTTTGATCTTTCTCTTGCAGTTTATCTTCTGCAAATATGACATCTCTGCTAATGATGAGCTTGTGGGAAAAGGGATCCCACAGTCGATACCTCTTAACTCCATCAGCATACCCCATAAATCTACATTTTCTAGATTTTAGATCTAGTTTTGTGATATATTGAGTGTTATACATCACGAACACAAGACTTCCAAATGTGTGTAACCAAGAATAGTCTGCTAGTCTACCGGTCCACATCTCCATTAGTGTCTTCAGATCAATCGATCTTGTTGGTGATCCATTAATCACATAGTAGGCGATCTTCACTACTTTTGCCCAGAAAGACTTTGTCATACTTGCAGTTCTCAACATGGCTCTAGTTCTTTCAATCAGAGTTCTGTTCATTCGCTCTGCCACTTCATTTTGTTAAGGAGTGTGAGGCACCGTGAATTGACGTTTGATGCCTTCTCGATTACAAAAATCAATGAACTCATCACCAGTATATTCTCTACCATCATTAGTCCTGAGGCACTTGATTTTCTTCCCCGTCTCTAACTCAATTTGTGCTTTAAATGTTATGAAGGTTGGAAATACATCTTCGTTCTCTTAATAGGATACACCCAACATCTTTTGGAGTAATCATCAATAAAGGTCACAAAGTACCTTGCTCCACCAACAGACATAACTAATGCTTGTCATACATCAGAGCGAATCAATTCTAGAATATATTTACTTCTAGAATTTGATGCATTAAATTTTAGTCTATGATACTTACTTGTAATGCATTGCTCATAAAAGGGTAATGATACCTTCATGAGACCAGGGAGTAGTTTCTGCTCAACAAGAATCTTCAATCCTTATTTTGACATGTGGCTAAGTTTACGGTGCCACAATTTTGTTGCATTTTCTGCAGAAGTAACAGATGCAACCGATGCATTTGCTTCCATATATGTCTCTCCCATAAGCTTGTATAAGTTTGCAGCTATCCTTTTCGCCTTCATGACTATAAGCACTCCTTTGAGCACCTTAATGATTCCATTTTGAATGGAGGTCTTACACCCAATTTCATCTAATTGTCCTAAAGACAATAAATTCTTTTTTAAGCCCTTCACATGTCGCATATTTTGAATAGTGTGAACTATATCATCATATATCTTCATCTTGATGGTGCCAATCTCAACAATCTCTAAGGCATGATCATTTCCCATGTGCACAAATCCTGCAGAGATAGATTTATTAGTGTAAAACCAATCTCTACAAGGAGTCATATGCCACATTGCTCCTGAATCCATTATCCAAGCATTAGTGAGCTCTTCTCTGTTCTTGAAAACTGTTGCTACTTCACCTTATAAGATTTCTCCATTGATAACACATCCCTGAGAAGTTGACGCTTCAGAGGCCTTGTCTCCACCTTTCCTGAATCAACATTCACTTTTAAAGTGTCTTCTCTTACCACAGTTGTAACACTTGATATTTTTCTTACTTTTGGATTTCGATCTTCCTTGTTTGTGACTCCTAATAAAATCATGCTCCATTGACTGTCCTCTCGTCATCGATAAGGCTTTCGCTTGATGCGAACTTGTCAGCCTTTCTTCCTTGATAATGCGTCTGCTTTCTTCTTCAAGAACCGAAGCAACAACATCATCAAATACCAAAGTATCTATGAGGATATTACTGGTTAAATTAATAATGAGTTGGTCATATGAATCTATAAGACTTTGAAGTAGAATCTCCATATGTTTGGTTGAATTTACATTATATCCCAACTTTGAAAGTTGAGAGCATAAGGAGGTCAAAGTATTGATATGCTCTGTTATTGAAGTAGATTCAGACATTCAGAATGTGTAAAATCTCCTCTTTAGAAAAATTTTGTTGTGAAGAGACGTAGCTTCATATAACTTTGTGAGATGATCTCATATCTCTTTGGTTGTTTTCTTTTCCTCTACACCTTGCAAGATATCATTCGATAGATCAAGATGCAAATCTGACATGGCCAAGGCATTTATTTGCTTCCATTTGACGTCATCTGTGAAATCCGTCGGCTTAGCACTGATGGCCTCCAAGCAGTTATCTTTTAGTAATACTACCTTCATCTTCAATTTCCATAACGAGAACTTTGTCCCATCAAACTTTGTAATATCAAATTTGGTCGACATTGCTTTTATCACAAGAATTGACTCTCACTCTCTCACATTAAAAAGGGAAACCGCCTCGAGTTACCTCCACTTAGCATGTAATAAGATTGTAGTACACCAGGAAAGTTCCTAGGAAAGGCTGGAGGGGTCACAAATGGTCTCACTTAAAAGCCAGTCTTTTTAGACAGACATGCACTCAATAACCTCAAATACCATCCAAAAAAATGACAAAAAGAACCCGAGAATCAAACCACACTTAACACGCAAGAATACCAAAGAAAAATTTGTTTTCTAATATGGAAGATCAGACTATGTTGCAACCACAAAGCATACTTGAGCAACCATTGGGCTCTGACACCACTGATAGGAGATGAACTCCACTGGATAGAGCAAACACACTAATAAAAGAAATTGAGATAAAAGGGACACACAAGATTTAACGTGAAAAATTCCTTAACGAAAATGGATAAAAAATCACGGGTAAGAATAGAAAACTTTCCGCTATAGAAAACAAATATTATAAGAGGAAGATCTCACAATCCACACCAAGAATTGTACACAAGGTTATGGAAAAGAAATTTTTGAGATATATAAATCCTTAAACATATGCCTCCTTATATAGCCTTAATGAAGGCTTTTATGTTCTTTGTTTACCAATATGGGATTTATGCCAACACCAATATAAAGATGAGTATGATTTTGATCTCTCCCAAGAGATATTAGTTCTTTGGAAATTTCTAACTTCATATGTTACTGTGCTGATGTTTCTTTTAAATTACATTGTTCTAATTTGGGACTTTGAATACTCTCTTTCACTTTAGAATGGTAGGTAGAAAGAATATTGCGAATGTGTTTAGTCCGGTTGACTTAAATTTAAAATATTTATAAATAGAAGTTTAGACTTTTTTAAAAAAATTATTTATAACCCAAATTCGAATACTAAAATTTTTTTAGTTTAATTTGTAAACTCAAACTCAATCCATAAATTAAATTTTAAAACTCAAAACCTTTATTTTTTTTATTTAATCCAATAGTCACGGGAGGCATGTTAATTTATACAAGCCTATCTATAACTAATAAATATTTTTTTGAATCAGTTATATTCTACCTTAAAATGATTGTAAATTATTTGTACCATACAATTCATAAAGAGTGTTGAAAGTAATTTTAAAATATTTATCATGTTGTTGAAGTCAAGAAATCATAGTTGAAATAAAATTAATTTTTTATATGTTTAGTTTATTGAACAATTTATTTTGAAGGACATGATACAATAAAAATTCAAAATTTTATTTAGTGAATACTTTAAAAATAACAAGATTCCCTATTTAAGTTTAACTAAATCCAATATTGACACTTCACTTCTATTCATGCAAATAATTACTTTTCGTTCGAATT
Source organism: Erythroxylum tenue (assembly GCA_027568955.1). Lineage (NCBI taxonomy): Eukaryota > Viridiplantae > Streptophyta > Magnoliopsida > Malpighiales > Erythroxylaceae > Erythroxylum > Erythroxylum tenue. The sequence continues at coordinate 12,426,630 of JAOSBM010000206.1, read as the reverse complement.
TCAGTAACTAATTAGTAATTACTTGTACATCCATCAATTATAAGTTACATAAAATTAAAGGAATGGTGGATGAATAGTGAATGTTGGTCGTTTATTTTAAATTGTTCGGTCAAAAAAAATTATGGATAAAGAAACGACAGCGTCTGTTGCGTCTCCCACCCCCAGAAAGATCGAAATTTGGGAGGAACCGAGAGACTCCGAACAGACATAACCGAAAAGAGAAGCAAAGGGAAGTGAAAATGAGATACAACTTCGACTTGGCGGAGTCGAACCAAGATGCTTCGGGCCAAACTCCAACTCCAAAAGGAGTTGAATGGGTCCCACTCCAAGAGCACCCTATCTTTGCAGCGGCCACCGGCGGATTTGTCGACGGAGAAGCCGCCGCTACTGGCTTTCCGAGAAACCTGGTGGCGTGGGACGGGGCTTCTAGACTCTATTACTGGGACTCTAATAATCGTTGCCTCCATAGGATCTCTATTCGTCTTGGCGAACCTGAGCCTATTTTTGTTCTCGCTGCTTCTCCCTCCAAGGTTCCCTTTTCTCTCTCACTCAGGGAGGTTTAAAGATAAACAGAGCAATTAAATGCACTCATTTTGTTTTAGTTTCTCAACATTCAATTGAATTCATAAACTGATGCCAGTATACTTATTAGGTGTTGATAGCAGATATGCAGATTGACTTTGCGATTAATAAAATCTCCATCAATAGGAATGGCTCTGCGTTGCTTCTCTCCGGTTTAGATGGTTTGTGTGTCATGTATCTGTACGGACGAAGCTCTACAACGGATAACACTATAGTTTGCAGGTACCCCTAGAAGTTGTTTTATGCCTTACATTCATATCAAGATGATACTTTGCATTCGACATAGGTTTTAGTTTCCTATCTAGTGTGTGTTTTGCAGCATCATGCAGTATCCTAAGGTCCTATGCTTTTGAGCTTTTAGAGGCGTTTCAGCTGCATTGCTGTTGGCCATAAGCTTGGCCAGTTGAATACTGCATTTATGTTGTTGATATTTACAGGACTATTACAGTTGGTTCTCGAATATTTTTTAATGAGCCCAATGTGAAACACATACTACAAGTTTCATGGCACCCCTATAGTGACACACATTTGGGGATTCTTTCGTCCGACTCAACTTTCAGGTATCACATTCATAATTATGAACTATTTGATTCCTTTCATGTTCTGAACATATTTATTCCTTTATTTGAGCTGATGAGCAGCCATGGGCAGGTTAGGGAAGTATGCAACGTTGGCTATATGCTATAACTAAATTATGGAGTTAAATTGATCTATGTAATATATTAAGTGAAGGATAACACCTTGTCTGAAACTCATAACTGCAATGAATTACTGATTGTTCAAATGCATAAGAACACTAGCATATATGGCCTTTTTTCAAACCTTCTTTCTTGGTTTGTGTTCTTATTAATAAGTGTTGATTTATTAATGTAATAAATTGTTTGTGTTCTTATTAATAAGTATTGATTTATTAATGTAATAAATTGCATTTAATTAATTATAGTTCATTTATCATGTCTTTACCTGCTTGACAAAAATGGTGTATATTCCCAAGGAGTGTTTCAGTTGTTTTGTTTGTTTTTAATTTCCATTTCTTTATTGTTGCTAGGCTTTTTGATTTGTCTTCAGACCTCCAGCAACCAGAGCAGGAGTACTATCTACAACCAGTTGAACCAGGTAGGTCCAGGAGTGCAGCCTCCATGCGTCCTGTAGACTTTTCTTTCGGAGGAGACCACTTGTGGGACAGGTTCACTGTAAGTTCATATTTGTTTTAATAATTGTTGTTACATTCTATCCTTGATTATGCATGTCTTTTTGTGATATTGAAGGCAGTGAGATACTATGCTGCTTGTTACACTTGCTTTATCTCACTGAGCTTTTGTGTTTTAATGCAAGCTTTTTGTTTCTGGTGCTCCTATGTGTATTATCTACTGATATTTCACTTTCATGCCACTTAGTTTCTGATTATTTTGCTGTTCACATTGCAGGTTTTTCTGTTATTCGGTGATGGGTCTATTTACATCCTTTGCCCAATTGTTCCTTTTGGAAGGTGATTGCTACCTTTTATCTTATATTGAATCCTTGGTTCCTTTTACTTAAGATTTTTAGTAAGTGCATTCATCAACAGGCTGCATTTTATTCTGGTGCACTCATTTTAGAATATTTCAAATTTTCAAATTCCTGAACTTGAGGAAGATTACACTTCTAATTATGTTACAATCTAGAGCTCAAATTAGACACTCACCTTTCACAAACAATATCATTGATATATCAAATACCATTTCAACTTTTTATTTGTTCTGTGTACCACATATAAGTTGTGTAATATGTAGAAATACGTCTCTGATGATGTGTTGGATAAGTTATATTTGACACTGATCAATATTTGATTATTTTCTTGTAATAGTGTGCACAAATGGGAATCAGTTATGGAGATATTTGGTGATGCTCATACATATGGGCGGCAATCAGGAAATCCAACTGCTGTCTTAAATTATAATTTGGCAATCTCTTGGTTGGAAGCTACATTTCCTGATTTAAATGATGAAACAATTGAAGAGGAAAATCTTTCCACAATTAAAGCTCGTCCTTTTGCCTTGCTTGATTCGTCACTTTGTTTGCAGGTAATTCCGTCTTATTTTATTCTTAACTAAGAATTTGAAACTGACCAGGTGACACATTTTGATGATAAGATGCCTAACTTCTTGAAATAAAGATCACAATTTTTTTTTTCATTCTTCTTAGAATAAGCTCCATCCTAGTATTAACAATTCTGCCATTTTGAATAAGTCATCAATTCATCTAGGTGCTCTATGAAACTATGCATTTTCCATTTCCTGTGTTATTCTCCACTATTATTGGAATGTATGTGAAAATGAAAAAGTTTGAATTATGTCCATATAACACACTTCTTTATTGGTGGCCTTTTGTTTTCATTCCCTACCAACTTTCTACAATTAGAAACATCTAGTCAGTAGTATTACATATAAATTTTTGAAGAAATTAGCTTAACATATTATTTTGGTATTGGCCTTTTTTCAGGGACCACTGCATCAAGTATGCCATGGTGGTGAAGATGAACTTTTGGCAGCTCAGACAACACAATGTGAAGGTCGTGCAGTCAGTTTTCTCTATAACTCAGTTAGTAAAGATTCTATTCTGGTAACTGCATGGAGTAGTGGGCAATTGCAAATAGATGCATTAGCAGATGAAATTCAGCCGGTTTGGACTTCTGGCAACCCACCTCATCTTCATGTTGCTTCCAGTCATCGTATTCTGGGTTTTGCTATGATTTGTGAATCAGTCTCAGGTGATCTCCCAGTTGTTAAGCTTGATAAACCAGTTGATGATACAGTCTGGTTGGGCTATCCACCACCATTATTGAGACTTGCAATTGTGGATTTGGCATTGCCTAGAAAAAAGAAAAGTGGATCACATATTGCAATGTTTGTTGATCCCCTTGTGCCCGAGAGGTTCTATTCTGTTCATGATGGAGGGATAGATTCAATTATCTTGCATTTTCTTCCATTTACAAGTAAACCAATTGGAAAGGATTCGAGTATCAGAACTCCATCCGTGCATCCTGTTCTTAGTACATGCCAGGCAGAGAACTCCTTACCGTCTCCTCTTTGTGGATTTGTGACATTATTTGATTCATTTGGATATTCGTGGATCATAGGAGTAACTTCTACTCAAGAATGTGTCGTGCTAGAGATGAAAACATGGAATTTGTTGCTTCCTCATCAAGTTGACGTTGAGAAGAAACTCCCTAGCTCTGATGAATGCAAAGAAAGAAGTACTCCTGAAATCATAAGCAAAGAACTCCTTAGTGGTCCTAAAGTAGTACTTGCTCCTCAGGCCCTGCCGAATCTTCGATCCGTTTCTGCTGATTCTATTGAAGGCCGTTCAACTCTCCATCAATACTTCAAGCTTTTCCATGAAAATTATGTTGAATATGCACATAAGGTGAGTGCATATGATTTATGCAACAGCTTTTACTGTCTTGCTCCAGTCCTTTATTACACTTAGACTATGACTTCTTCCTGCACCTCCTGATTATTATGTTTTAGGAACAGAGCAGGTTTACAAATAAGTTCTGTTAATGTTTAATGATTGAGCATTTGCACTAGATAGTGTCAATCATTCACGTTTTCAGGGCCTTTGGCTTCTGAGCTCTGCTTATGGTGAACGATATAATGCGAGATGGTAATATTAATATGTTCTGTTTTGGATCGCTGTATGATTATTCTCCTCGCATCTCCTGCAGGTTTACTTTGAGCTCAAGCACCACGGGCCCCACTTGAAGAGAATCGTCGATGACCTGAATACTCGACTGCTTGAGTCACAAGAGAAGCTTTTGAAAGTGGAGAAGAAGCAATCCGGATTGGATGCCAGAGTTGATCATGCAATTCACCAACAGAGTCTTATAGAACAGAGATTACGGCGCTTGATGAATTTGCCTGGGGCTCACAAGAGACCTTTGACTAAAGCAGAACGGGACTTTAAGTCTGAGCTTGGTTAGAAATTTCATACCTTTTTTATGAATTTAAGTCTCATTTTTATACTTACCTTGCATTTCTCTGTACCTTACAATATTAAACTAGAGGGTACTTCCGTCGCTTTTTGTTGATTTTTGTTTGGTTAATTTTGCAGACCAATTTTCCGGAGTAGAGTTGGATGCATTGCGTACTTCCATTGACACTCTAAGAGCAAGGTTGAGGAGGTACACACAATCTTCAAAAGGTGAAGTAACGAACCAGACGAGAAAAATAATGGGGAGTAACTATGCCCAAGAAACCCAAATCTCCCAGCTGAAATCCTCGCTTGAGAAACTGGCACTAGTCAACAGGGAGAACACCAAAAAAGTACAATTTATTGAATCTGCATTGAAAACCGAAGAACACTCCAGATGATTAAAATCACAATTCCCTATTTGTAGTCTGTTTTATTAGACCCATACGGCAGTTTTCATGTTTTTGACCTGGCTTGGTGGTAGGCACTTTACATTGGTATGATGTCAGTTGGGGAAGAAGACGCACTGATGTATGTTGGCTTCGAAAGAACATATGTAGGTCAAGATTATGCCCTATTCCTTTATTAGCACGAACTAATATATTTAGTAGTGGTAAGTAGTGCATGTATCTACGGCGAGTATAGCTATGAAGATGACTTGAAAATTTGCTGACATGAATTTTTACCTTCTTCCAGTTAGATATTTATGATTTATGTTTACTTATTAGCATTATTTTAAAAACTGAATTGGAAGTTAGACCTAGATTCAATCAAAATGTCATAATTGAATAAAATTAAAAATTTTGAAATATGAATAAAAAGTTTCTATTTAAAGTTAAATTAAAAAAACTATTAAATAAAAATTGATTGATTTGAATTATAAAAATCGATTAATTTACGAAATTAACTAATTAAATAAACGGGTAGATGAAATTTTAATTTAAATAAAAATAAAAAATTTATTTCTTCGTTAAATATAATTGTGTTATATTATTATACATTAAATAAAATTTTAAAGTTAAATTTTATAAATTAATTAAGTTTTTTTACTTTCATATAATATTTTTAAATTTAAATAATATTTATTAATAGTTTTAAATTTTAAATTATTTAAAAAAGTATATGTTTAAATAAAATTATTCATAATTCTTATTCATAATTAAATGCACAATATTAAATTAAATTATTCTTACTAATAATTAATATTAAATAATTAAATAATATATATTTGATTGATAATAAATCAGAGACATAAAAACATAAAATAAAATTATTTTTATGATTTTCAAAAGTTATAAAAATAAAAAATGTACAGAAATTAAAATTTCAAATAAATAATTTTTTTATTAAATTTAAAATATAAATTAAAAAAACCTTAAATTTTTATCGATTTATATTTAAGTGCCTATTTGGATGGGCTTATACTAATAGAGCTTTTATCAGTATAGCTTTTTTTAGAAAAGCTTTTATAAGAAACCAGTTGACTGTTTGACTGTTATTTAAAAAAGAGCTTTTTTGAAAGAACTTCATAAAATAGACTGTTTGACAACATAAAAATAAAAAGTACTTTTAATTTTAACTATATTTTATTTTGTAATAAAAATTATTTATGTATATAAATATTATTTAAAAAATATTAAACAATATGCAAATCACAACATATTTATTATTATATAATTTTAAGCCATATGAAACATAAATAAAAATATATCTATTTAAATTTTTTATATATATTATAATATAAGTTAAACTAATATAAAAAATAAATATTATAATATATTTAAAAAATTCAAATAACATTTTATAATTTTCAAAATAAATGTGAAGATGAGTTTATAAATATTGTGTGAATTATGTATAAAATATAAGAACAAAAGAGACAAAAAAAATAGGCTCATTAAATGATATGAAAATTTTACTAAAAAGATATTTTTTTAAGAAACTCCAAATTTAAGTTTTTTAAAAAACTATACTTTAATTACCAAAAAAAATTATATCTACTAAAAAAATACTTTTTATTTTCCAATCAAACACTTAAAAAATTTGCCATAAAAAAAATCTCTAAAAGCTCAACCAAGCAAGCACTAACAGACTTAAGTTTTTTTTTTTTTGAATGGACTAACAGACTTAAGTTGATTGTAAAGCGATTTGGTATTTGCTTTAATAGATGTGATAATAGACTGCCTCTCTTTCTGAACTTTGTCTATACCTCTCTTTCCGTAAGTGACACCACATAAGAGGGGAAATGCATGTTACAAGGTTCCAGGTTGGAGGATCATGGTCCATGGACGTGATTCCTCCTTTCTTTCCTGGTTTTTTTTTTTTTGGGGTTTTTAACTGTCAATGCTAATGATCTCACCATATTACATAATCCTACCTCTCTCTTTTATTTCTGGTCCAACATAAGGAACGATTACATGCTTTTCTCTACTCTCTCTTGCTGGCTCTAACTTTCTAGTTGTCTTGTACACGATTACGCGGACAAACGATGATGGGGTATCGCTTCAGCGTCCTGGTCGTCGGGAAGTAAATAAGCTTATCCTTTTCTGCAGGAACCCAGCTGTCAACAAAATCCAAAGCCCAAGTAAGCTTTCATGATATTGACCTGTTTGTTGTGGAAGAATAATTTGGACATTTTACCTCATATGTGTAACTACGTAATGGATGAAAACGGAAAGCTCTACTCTAGCAAGCTCATATCCTGGGCATAACCTTGGTCCTCCGCCAAATGGAGTGAACACATTTGGTGGACATGTTCCCGATGAGTTCTGTTTCATAGACATAGAGACAGGAATCATTTTTTATTGAATATGACCGTAGATTTATATTTATGGGTGTTTCAAGAGTAGTTCTATTTTACCTGCCATCTCCAGGGATTGAAAGTTCGAGCATCCTTAAAATGGTCGTTGTCCAGATGCACGGCTCGGAATGATGCAAAAACCTTCCAACCCTTAGGAATTGTGTAACCTAATTGGTGTTTTGATTGCAAAAGATATATATTTTAGTTGACTTATATAATCGATCACTGTAAGTTGTCAACTGGACGTTACCTTTTATATTGATGTCTGTCATTGCTCGTCTAAATATCCCACCAATTATGTTTGCCATTCGCAAAGTCTCATTAATAACCTGAAAATCATAATGAAGATCAAAAGAAGAAACGTCATCATAGAAAATAGTTAGGGAGAGCGCCTCACTTACACACTGAGTGAAGTGCATTGACTTGTACTCGCTCCACTCAATAGCCTCACTCTCACCCTTCTTTAATCTAATCTGATCGTGCTCCTCCTGCCACATCAAAACAACGAACATTAATGCCGAGACTTGAGAGCCAGCCCTAAACAAACGTCTTTTATCTTCTTGCAGGCTAGAGCACTGTTTTTAAGAGCCTCATTAACTTCCCAAGGTGGCCTATGGGCCTCTAGCATAGGGTTACAGGGCAAAATCTGATCCAAAGTAAAAAAAATGCCAGCCCATTAAATGCTCCTAAACATCAAGCCCTACAAATGGTCCTGCCAGATCCAACGGTGGCCAGTTTAACCATTGAATGAATCAAGCTGAAAGGAAAAACAATCTGGGTCCTAGCCTCCTAGGAATCCCGAAAGGGTCTCAGCCAAAATTTGCTAGACTTTTTGATGTCACTCTTACACCGTCTGATAGGGCTCCTGGAAATCAGCACCCAACAGCGTTTCCGGTCCGCCCCACGAAAATGGACTTGGACAAACCGCTACTATCTGAGAGTGAGAGGAGTTAACCCAAGGGTGTTTGGGTCATTTGGGGAAAGACAAGTTAGTCAAAAGACTGTGACTTGGTGGGACTAAGGACTCAGACAGGAAGAGAAGTATTCTGAGCATAACAAGGCGTGCAGTTGGGGAAGCTATCATTTTGTCCCGTTAGTAAAACGAATGCTGTTTTCTACTTTGACCTTTTTTCCTTTACCTTCCAAAATCCCCCAATCCATACTTTAGACCCAAGGAAGAGACGAAGGTTATTATCCCAAATAAATATCATGTGAGCTTAACAATAATAGTGTTAAAAGATATTAACCAATTCATAAATAATTGGTTTGATTTTAAAAAATCAAAGTTGAGATAATCAGTTGTATAAATCAGACGAAAACAGTATTAGTGTTGATGGTTTAAAGGTGTCTTCTCGTAATTAAAATCCTCCCAGATCACCTCGATTACTATTATACTATACTACATGGACACCAACTGATTAGTTAAAATCCAATCCAGCTATAGCCGACCACACAAGGACATATCACATTCCACCTAAAAGAAACTAAAGCATGAAGGAGAAAGAACATGGGGGGGTTGGTTTTGTGTGGCGAAATTGGCTTTTGGTTCGTTTGCTGCCTGCAAATGGTATTATCATCATTCTATCTTCTTTTTTGAGTGAACTCTTTATCCCACCACCCAATCTGAATGGCTGAGAATCTACATAATCCTACAAGAGAAAATGAGGCCAACCAAGATAATCATAGGAATTTGAGTCCCCACCACTCATCTTTTTTCTTTCCCAAACCCATCCACCGGAAGAAGATTAAAATAACGAGTTAAGCGAATGAGGTTATGTCTGTTAAAACGATATAATAATAACATGTTATATATTGATAGAAAACGACTCTTACCTTAACCTGGGCTAAAGCTAGCGGGTTCTCGGTTAAGAACTTGACGGCGAGAGTCATAATAATAGATGTAGTCTCGTAACCGGCTACAAGCAAAGCCACGAAGAAGTCAACAATTTGGTCGTCGGAGAAGCCGTCTTCCGCCCCCAAAAGCGCTGCTAACATGTCCTTCTTTCCCATTCCGACTTCACCTTCTTTTCTCCTTTCCCTCACCACCAACCCCAAAGCCTCCGCCACCTTAGTTCTTGCCTACAAGCATCAAGCCAAAGACTTTTAATTCATACACAAACGTGAAGAGAAACCATAAACAGAGACTGAAAGAGCTAGACGTATTGTATTCACTTTAATGGCACGGCGATAGGTGGTGGAGAAGAAGGGAACAGTGAAAAATCCGTCGATGAGAAGAATATACTCCTTCCTTAAGCTCTCAGTCCATTCACCTGGATCCACACTCATCAACTGCTTCATTGTTAAGTCGAACGTTATCTGCTTAGAACATCACCACCAAACCCCAAAAGCACACAAAATTACATTAGTTAAGTCCTCCTAAAAACATTTAATAGAAAGATTACAACGTGAGTTGTCATAATAAGATCACATGTGTAACGGAAGAGACTAAAGAGATGACAGTAACCCGACACCATCAAACCAAGTAACGACAATTAATTAATCAAATCATTTAATTAATGCCACACCCACTCGCCGTGGAATTCTGAGTCAGACCCACCACCATTTCCATGGTGTAATGAGTTTGTAACTCGGACGAGCCACCTCCGAGTTAACTCAGCATGACTAGAGCTTCACATATGGTACGGTGAGTGGTGCAAATAGAAGTACCTTCTTCGCCTCGTCCAAGAGGAAGACCCGGTCTGACCAGGAGTTCAGGTTGAACCGGATGAGACGGTCCATGTGAACCAGAAGATGGTCCTTAATAATGGAATAGTTAGCGAAACTCATGGTTAAAGAATGCATTCGTTTGTGAAGAGCACCCTTCATTAACAACAACGAATGCTTTCCAAGCAAGTTGGATATGGAGCTCGGGTAGTCACAATCAAACAACTTCCCTTCATTTTGCAAGATGAACCGGTTGGTCTCCGGATCAGCGGAAAACACAGTGGGTTCACCCAACACGTGGGAAGTAAAAACCAAACCGAAACGCTTAATCCTCTCGTCCATGAAGGGTTCAGGGTTTTCGCTCTTGTAAGCAGATATCAGCTGAAGAGTCTCGCCGATCAACGGCAGACCAAGGCTTCCCGGCGGTATCCTGAGTCCCCGGTAACGTGAACGACGATAGAACACATATATAAAGGCGGAGAAACAAAACGAAAAAAGGAAATAAGCAAGACTTTCCATGGCAAAATCTAAAGGAAGTGCGAAGAGGGGTGAGTGAGAAAGGGTTGTATGCATGTGTATATGTTTACGGATACATGTACAAGTGTATATAATATATAAACAGAAGTAGAAGCATAGGGACAAGGAGAAGAGGGTTGTGGGCTTGAAGAGTGAAGTGGGAAAGTGCATTAATGGAGGGAAGAGAGAGCACACGAGGGGTATCTGATAAGAAATCTATCAAGGGGAAGTGAGGCTGGGGCAACGGGACCTTGTTGGAGGTGAAATAAATGTCTGATATTTTTGACATCTGACGCGAGTCTGTTCTCATCTCAGTTCTCACTCTTCTTCTTCTCTCATTATTTATTTATTTATTTATTTGCTTTCCTCCGATAACTATAAGTCTAAAGAGAAATTTCCCAAAAACATATTTTTCTCTTTTCTTGAAAATAAAGTGTATAACTATACCATCTCCAGTAGTTGCTGGTGTTACATCCTATGTGTACACCATCTTTATTTGTGTAAAAAAATATTTTTAATCTATTAAATTATGTATAATTAAAGAATATAAATATTTATCTACTTAAAAATTTTCACATTATTAAATTATACAAATAATTATTTTCGAAGTATAAATTTTCATTAAAAAATGTGTTTTAATTAGATGTATTCATTTTGAATTTCTATTGAGATACTTTAATAACTCATAAAATAGAAATAAATAAAAATGTCAAACATCCTAATTTCCAAAAAAGAATGTTAAATCTAAGCATAGTTGATTTATTATAGAAATAATTTGGTTTGATTTCTCGGACTAGCCATTTTTATTATAGAAATTACTTATTTTTTTATTGGTTTGATTTCTCGGATTAGTATTGGCAAAAGCAAAAAGAATTAGAAAAAAAGAGCAGGGAGGGAGGAACACGCCCTCAAAGGTTGTGGCTCGATGGTTAAAAGTAGAGCTTGACTTCGGTTAGATCCCAAGTTTGATTCCATGCTAATCCCTCTTATAAAAGTCTGGAATAACCAAAGTTTTACCTATAAGTGAAACACTAATTGGGTCTTTAATAATAAAATGTACCCGCTTAGTTTGCCTACAAGATTTCTTCGGATTAAAAAAAAATAAAGGGAGGGAGGAACACCGAACATGCTCTCACTTTCCAAACCCTTTTTTCTTTTTAGCAACCTTCTTTTTTAACTTTTTTTTTTAATGTTTTTCTTTGTTCATCACC
>JAOSBM010000206.1:12353013-12370928 GCA_027568955.1 Erythroxylum tenue | reverse complement strand
AAGTAAACTAGAGCTTGATTACAACAATATTGCTCTAACTGAGTTTGCACAAATATCTCTTAAGCTTTTTCTGATCAAACGTATTGTAAGCAAAAAGTTGTTTCTCTGGTAGGGTCGACTCTTATTTATAGTCGAGTCTTCAACTGCTTCTTGAATAACTGTTTCTTGATTCTTGAAAGAAACGGTTATGCAGTTGCGCTTCGTAACTTCCATAGACTGATACTTCCGCACTCCTTCGTCTGCTTTTGTATCGTCTGCTTTTGCTTTCGTCTATTTTTCGCTTCCGTCTGTTTTTTTGCTTCCGTCTGCTTTTTGCTTCCGTCTGCTTTTTTACTTCCGTCTGCTTTTCTCACTTCCGTCTGCTTTTCTTGCTTTGTCTGCTCTTCTTACTTCCGTCTGCTTTTCTATTCACAGCGTCTTTCGTCTGGTTTTCTTGCTTTGTCTGATTTTTGTTAAGTTTAATTCTCGACTGCTTTTCTCCTTTTTGGTTGTCATCAAAATTCAATATACGTAAAGTCATTTTGACTTAACAGTAAGTGCTGCATATTTCATCGATGATCGGGGCGTATGGAAGCTACATATCGCCGACCAAGAAAAAACTGTCTAAAACAGCGAAGTAGCCTCCCAGATTGCTATAGATCTGTTCCCTCTCGAAGGCTAGCCTGGGTCCCCATGACGAAGGGATGTTATTCTTGATGACTAATCGGCTCAATTTCTTCTCAGTCATCGTCGATGGGTCGCGCGGCGGTGCCTCAACAACCAGCCCATCCTTACGGTCACCCATCGTGAGTTACTCAACCCCCCTCACCTCTGGCACTTCCATCCTTTCTGCCATAATTTCAAGGTGCCTAACTACTGGCGAGGCGCTTTCGGTGATTTCGCCCCTAGAGCTAATCTTACCTCTGGGACTGGGTGATGACATGGTTATGAAAAAATGAAAAGTTATAAGATCAAGAGAGGAAGGAAGACGTACCTAAGATTAGTGATTGGGGTTTGGGATTTGAACGGCGGCAGAAAGAAAACTCCGATGATTGCAAACGAAGAGATGAGAACACAGAGAATAGAAGCAGGAAAAACAAATATGCAGGACGAAAGACGGGAAGGCTGCCGATTCTCAAACTTACGGAATCCACTGAACGGGAGTACTAATCGACACCGGACGCGTGGCGATATCCGAGCCGAGGATGAACACGTGGCAAGATCTGAGCTAAGGTGAACTAGGGTTGTTAGAAATTCGCAACGACGTGACAGTCGAAAGGACACGCCTCACAGCATATGACAGAGCATGACAGCTGCGCGACAGTTAGAAAGACACATCGTTTCAAATTTTAAACGGCGCCCAGAAGATACGTATCATCAAGTAATAATTAGACCTACTTTTGCGATTAAACGTAGATGTCCGATCGATCGCCCTGGCGTAGCGTGAGCCGATCGATCGCCCAGTCCTAGCGTGAGTTAGCCGATCGGTCTTATGCCTTAGTAGAAGCTGTTACACATAGGGCATTGATCTCCGACCGGTCGACCTTATAGCGAGTCATCATACAGATGAGCCGCACGATCCTGATGTACTCCTTTGACCCTTCTCTTTGATCAGAGTCGAGGAGTAGGGGGCTTATGGTTGGGTCGGTCATACAAGGACCAACTCCAGGCCCAGACATCGACGGCTCAGTCGTAGGTGATCATCTCCCATGAAAACACCAAGACCTACGTAAAGACCTAAACCTAGCAATTATCCCATATATAAGGTACTATTTGGCTATAATACAGGTACGACATTACAACCCTACGTTCCTCTGTTCTTAGCAACCGAAACCCTCTCAAAAAATACTAACTTGAGCGTCGGAGGGGCCTGCCGGTAATCAACCCCCGGCGAGCCTTGTTTGTTTTGTAGGTATTCAGCAGCCAAAGTCATACAGAATCATGGATCTGAATAGCAACATCCAGCCCCATCAGAATTAGACTGAACCAAGACTAGATATAAATGATTTTACAATTGATGATAAGTGATGAATGGTGTGTAGTACGGAGGAAGTAGAAATACGTCTGATTTTGGATGTTTATCTATACACGCGATTAAGGGAGAGATACTGAATTAAAGGAAGAAGAGTGAATGCCCTTACAATGATAGTTCAATTACTATGAAATGATGTTGCTTTCGAAGAGGTAAATGCTGGGAAATTAGAGTAGAATCGTTGGTAAGATATGTGTTTCTATAAGAAAGAATGTGCAAGGCAAAATATTGGCCTACACCAAAATAGGGTTTTGTGACGATCATATAGGAAATCCCACCCATGGACAGGAACAAGGATAGAAATGTTGTCTAGAGTCAATTGGAATGTGTATAGCATTAGTGAATGTTCTCAATTGGAGACTTGAATACCTTACATAACCTTATTATCGAGGGTATTTTGACCTTATTTGTTATGATACGATTTGATCTTATCGAGATCCTAGAAAATCTTATTGAGATCCTACAAAAAAAAAGAGAGAACAATGAAGGAACAAATCTGAAATGAACAAATAGTGAGTCAAAAGTGAATATTAGAGTTATATATGTAGTGAAGACTCAAGCATAAGAGTCAGAAAGGCTATTGAGGATGACGTAATTACGTAAGTGGATTTGTGATTCGAGGTGAATTTAGGTCCATATGATAATTAAGGAGATAAATCATGGGCACAAGGAAACTTGTGTTGGAACCCGAACTTTTGAGGAAAATTAGAAATATTAAAATGAGTTTAAATGAGAAAGAAATTGGTGAGAAAATTGATGAACTTAAGGAAATTAATGAGAAAAGAAGTTACTAGTACTGATGATTTCAAAAATTGAGTAAATTTGTATGAGTTGTGAGAGTAAAGTGAATGGGTTCTTTGAAATGAAGTGAAAATTAAGAAATAAAGAGTGAAAATGTGAAAAGTTGTAGAATTAAGGAAAGTTTGACTTTTTGGGGTTAAAAGTTGACTCTTGATTTAAGCAAAATTTGAGAATATGACCTTCATGAAACTTGTAGCCTCTATTGAGAGCTTTCCGTAGCCATAAAGTTTGATATTTTTTGATATCAGGAGTGGAAGTTATGATTTTCCGAAGTTAGGTTATTTTGCTTTGTTCGAAAAATACTATTAAGAGTAAGTTTGTGTATGCTGTGTTTTGAGGCAACTCGCCGTAAAGTTGTGGTCTGAATTGGAAAAAGTGGCCTTAATGAAAGTTGTAGCTTGTATGTCAATCTTTTCGACGCCATAAAGTATGCAATTTTTTGATATCGGGGCTAAGAGTTATGATTGTTGGAAAATTCAGTTATGAGTAAGTAATTGAAGTCTTGTAATTTTGCTTGTACTCCGACCCTTTTGTAATCTTTTGCTTATAATTCCTTCGTCTGACATCTGATTGATTTGATTGTCGAAGCGTTGGATTTCTAAGACATTTAATTTCATTTTCATGGAAGCTTATGATTTTTCGGAGATTAAATGGAAAGAGCTTGATTGAACCAAAGTAAGAAGTTTGGTTTTATATTATGAGTTGGAAAATTTTCTGAACATGGTTCGGTATTTTGCAAAATTCGGGAGCTGTAGAGATCCGATTGAGTCGATTCTTGAGCCGATTAAAATTAAGACATGGGGCTCTAAATCTTGTGAAGGGATCGAAGATCAATTAAGCCCCTAAGATTGTTAATTTCTGGATTGAATTTGGATAAATGTTCAATCTCGGATTTTGTGCAGGTCCGATAGTATTTCGGCCATAACTCCTTCGTTTTAGATCCAAATTGAGCGTTTTTAGTTGCGTTGGAAATGTAAGACATATAGGAACAATTTTCAAGAAGAAAGTTTGTCCAAATTATGTCATTAACCTGCCCAAAATCGGGACGCAAGTTTCAGTTTTTTCAAGAATGCATGCAGGGGCAGTTTTGGGGTATCACTTAAATGGAAGGGCATGATGGTCATTTGGCTAATTAAATGAAACCCCATGTGCTCTGTCGTTTTAAACAAGAAGAGAAGTAGCAGAAAGTCGATTTTAAGCAACAAAAAGAGAAAGAAAACGAAGAGAAGAGGGAAGGAGAAAGAAGAAGCATTCGGACATGAGAGGAAGGAAGAAGAAGAAGGAGAAGAGAACAAGGTTCGGTTTTTATGGCTTCCAAGCAAGGTTTTCGTTGCTTTTCAAGAAGGAAATGAGGAAGAAGAAGATAGTTACCTATTAAAGCTTGAAAATATGAAAATGGTGGAGAAAATGGTAAGAGAGAGAAAGTTAAGTTTTGAAATTCTTTGATGAGTTTATTGTGTTAGATGGCTTGGAAAGGTTAGGAATTTAAGTTTTCTAAGGTTTATTGAAGAGATTAGGCTATGATTATGTTGATTTTATGAATTTGGGGTTTATGTCAAAGTTTGAATTTGGGGTTTTTTGAAATTTTTGCTTTGGAGAGCTTGGATTAATGATGAATTTGAGATTTCTTAAGTTAATTTTGATGTATATGCTTTAGGTTGTATTTAATTTTAGATGGAAATTTATTAAAGTTTAGGCCAAGTTTGGAAATTGGAGATTTTGTGAATTAATGGTGTAGAATCATCAACAATAATATGAATTGGTAAAATATGAAATCAATTTTGAAGAAATTGTGATTTTATGGTATTGAATTCGGTTAAATTGGTTTAGGCCAATTTTGGAATTTGGGGATTTTGGAAATTCATGATTTAGATAGCTTGATTGTATGTAGAATTAGTGTTTTCTAAGTTTAATTTGAGGATTATGACATTTATGAAGTTGAATTTGGGTTAATTTGCTTTAGGGAAATTTCAATTGGAAGAGAGAGAGAAGCAATGGTCAAATTGAAGCTTTGGACTAGTTGCTTGCATGGAAATAAGGTGGGTAGTATATTTATTTATTGAATTTTAAGCTAAGCATGTTTGTTTGAAAATTCAAGAAGCAAATGTTGATAAGTTAATGTTTCGATAAATGTTTTGAAAAATATAATTTCCGAATGATTAAAGTTAATGCTTTTGGAAGGTTTATAAGAAAATACAAGATTTATGAAAATCATGTTTTTGAATATATGTTTGAAAGAAAGAAATTGCATTCATTGTTGTGCATTGGATTGATACGTGATTAATTGGGTGAATGTAAATTGAATGTGAATTGCAACATGATTTGATGTGATTTATGTATGTGAGTGTGTCAAGTTTGACATTATGTGGAAATATGACGAATTTAAAAAAATCAAGATTTTTGAAAAGTGCCTTCGGGCAATCTGAATTTTCGTTTTCGCTTATGTGTTATGTGGGTTTGGTCAGGTCCTTTTGTGAGTCAGTGCACTGTCTCTACTTGTTTAAAGCCTTCTCTCGGCTGCCCGTAAGAGGCAATGGAGCTCCGATACGGACTCCCTTCACGGCTACACTGGACCGCTATGCGGGAAAGTGTAGTACGTCCCGTTCACGGCTGCACAGGACCGCTATGCGGAAATGTGCAGTACGTCCTGTTTTGGACCGAACCAAACCATCTGATGTGTTTGTGTTTTTGTGTTGTATTGTGTTATGCATTGCATGTTTTAAAAAGTTTAAGAAATATGGAAGTTTTTCATGAAATCTTGAAAAATGTAAAAAGTTTGAGAAATCAATTATTGTGGATTTTTCAGTCGAGAATTGATTGAATCGATTTTAACAATGTTTTGAGAAATAAGCAATTTGTCAGATTTTCTACCGTGAAATCTTTAGAAATAAATGACAAAAAGTTTTGCAAAAATGTTTTCGCTTAACGCTCAATTTATAAATATATTATCCATGAGCTTTATGCTCACCCCCTTTCATCCCCAATCTCCAGGTATTTCGAGCGGGAGATCGGATGAAAGAGTGCCAAGTTCGATTTTGCATCGTTTGTATTTTTGTGTAAATTGAGATTTTGATAGTGTAAATGGCTTGCTATGCCTTTAAAGTGTGATGTGTTTTTCATTTTGAGAATGTATTATAACTTCTGGACGTATGTATTTGAGATAAGTTATAGAATTGAATTTGTGTATGATTATGGATTTTGGATATATAAGTAGATTATGGATTTTGTTTATCGAATTGAGTTTGCGTATGGATTTGGATATGAATGGAGTTTGATTTTGAGTATGGTTTATGGTTTTAAGGATTATTGAAGTGTTAGGTATAGATATGTGTTTCTGCCGATGTTTGAATTCCGGACGGGGAGTCCGATGACTTTGTGTGATTGGATTTGGATATTAGAAGTGTATTTTTACCTTTGCAAATTTTTGGGCTGTCAAAATACAGCTGTTATGATGTCCGATTTTCGGTAAAATCGGGTTTGCGGAAAAAATAGAATAAGAATTTGAATAAGTTGTTAGTTAAAAGATGAAATTTTGAGATATGTATGGTTTGATTAAGAAGAAATTTATGAATTGAGTTTGATTAAGGATAATTTCCAAAAAGGGATATTGGAATGGTTTTGTATGAAGAAAAAAAATTATATCGGGATTTTCGGTTCGGGTTAGTCCTAAGGTTTCCAACGCGTCTCGCTTCGTTCTCGATCAATCTTCGCTTCCGAATGTCAGACATTCGTTTCTGATTCAATTCGATTTGTATTCCGGTTCGCGACTTTCCGCACTTTGTTTTGCTTTTCGTTTCCGTTTTCCGGTTGGGATCCGGTTCCTGGGATCGGGTCCCAACAACTTGGGTAAGATCACAATACCCCATCTTGAAGATTAACATGATTCAAGTAACATGATATCAACTGGTGACTATGATCATAGACAGTATTCTGAATGTGCCTTGGAAAAGTAAGATGAAATTGTGACTAATTGTGATATAATATGTAAGCCGCATCGGCGATGAGATCCCGACAAATGTTTGAGGAATTTATAACCTTCGTGTTGATGATACCGTTTCGATTTGGAGATTTTGCAATATATATATCAAGTTTCCCGTTAGAGATTTTGATACGATTTATTACAACAATATAAAGTGATTTATGTACTGAGGGACAATTTTGTCTCGGGAGCTAAAGTTTGAATAGATGACATAAAATGTGCTATATTAGTATTTGGTTCGAAAGCGTGGAGGCACCGATGAGAATAATATCATTTGTCATTTGGGATTTGAGATTGCCATACAATGATGTTTTATAGCGGGGACAAGAAAGTGATTTCATATGCATTGAGACGACTAGAGTCTCATGCGCTGACTATTGAATGCATAGTGTAGAACTTGTTACAGTGGTGATTACTTCGATAGTTGGGGATATTATATGTGCAGGGAAATCCACTATATAGACCATGGAGGTTGAGGGAATTGTGGAGTTTGAAAGAACTGAATATTCGATTGAGACAATGAATAGGGGTATAGAAAGATGTTGATTAAGCAAATGAGTACTTCCCGTAAAGCTAGTGTTGTACATTGGTGCATTGAACAAAAAATTCAATAATGGTATAAAACAAATTTTGATATTGAGGCCCTAATACTAAGGCATTAAAGAGTATATAATGCCGAGTTGAATTTTGGGCAAACCAAAGTACTATTAAAAGTTGAATTTAAGATCAGTTTCACATGAAAGGTTTAGCAAGACCCCAAATTGGCAATTCATAAAGTATGGCTCTTCCTACAAAGCTGACAATGAATTCGGATTTTGAAAATTGAATACGAAAAATGGGATTGTGTGATTAAAATACAAAGGATATTGCCTTGAATAAAATATTCGAGAACAAAGTGTCTTAAATTCGAATGTTAAGGTTATTAAATCGAGAGTATTAATAGGTGAAGAAAAAGAATGTCGAGTTAAATGTTGGACCAATGGTGGTTGACAAAATTAATTCCACTTAAGTTTTCATAATAACAAAATATATAGAATTGATTAAAAAATTAATTGCAGGTATTTTTGGTTTGAAAGAAATCTGGAAGTCTTTATTAATCTTTGAGGAATCAAGAAGGAAATAATCTTCAAAGTGATTAAGTCTTTATCAATCATTGTGGAATCAAGGAGGAAATAATCTTCAAACATTATTAAGTCATTAATACTTGAAGTATCAAGAAGGAAACAATCTTGAGGCATTAAAGATAGACATTATGGGAGATCAAATTGGAAGTGTCCATTGGAAGGAAACATAACTCGAGTTCTACACTTCACAAGTCGAGTTATGCATGGGAAACAACTCTAGTTATACAGCACAAGTTGAGTTATCAAAGAGTGGAGATGAAAAACGTTGCAACAAGTCAACCTACAGGGATACATAAGTCGAGGTATGAATGGACACAACTCGAGTTATACCACACAACTCGATTTATCTAAGAGCGGAGATGTTTTTACAAAAAATGTTGACACAACTCGAGTTACAAGTCACAAGTCGACTTATGGAGATCGACAAGTCGACTTATGAGTACAGAAAACTAGATCTGACGGAAGCAATTAGACACAAATGGAAAGGAATAATTTATGCAACGGCTAGAAGATTATTTGCAACGGCTAGTAGAGTTTCCAACTGTTATATTCTTCCAAGAGGCTGCAAATAAATAGAGGAAGATCAAAAGATCAAACAGGAGTGAGAAAAGAAGAGAAAAAGCATAATAATCATCATTGTTACTACTCTAAGTTTCTTTCTGTACATTCAAGTGTATCTAGCTATATAGAGCTTTACTTCTATTATTTATCATCTTGATTGTAAGCTTAGTGATTAGAGGAGAATCACTAGTGAGGTAGGATTTGTGCCGGAAATCAAATCAGATTGTGAGGTTAGCTTGAGTCGAAAATCAAGTGGTTGTGAGGTTAGCTTGAGCCAGAAATCAAATGGTTGTGAGGTTAGCTTGAGCCGGAAATCAAGTAGTTCACACTGAACAAAAAAGTGTGCAGTAAAGTGGTTTGCCAAATCCTAAGTGGGAGCTTAGGTAGAGGACGTAGGTCTTAGCACCGAACCTCTATAGAAACAGCGTTTGCCTTTCTTCCTTATACTTTTTATTTAAATTTGTTTAAATTGTTTTGTGTGTATTAATTCCACGATTTCTTGTAGAGCTTATCGAAAAAGATTAAAAATCTATTCAACCCCCCTTCTAGATCGTTTACATTAAAAAGGGGTGAAAATGTGATTAGTCATCGAATTAAAATCAGTTATGTATTAAGGAACTGACAAAGCCTAAATCGAGGAGTTAAAACTTGCAAATTTTATTGGGGAATCGAAAATAGATCCAATTTTTGAGTAAATGATAATTATGAATGGATGAAGTACTGTTAGTGGAAAACATAAGGAACACTCGAAGTTCTATGTTCTAGTAAGAGTACATCGAAAGAGCAACTGTTGGTAAAGAATGTAGGACTGAGTGGTTACACGTTTGAGTTGCCAATAGTCCTAGAGACGAATGTAAAGATTATATTTTGGCAGTCTTAGAAACATGGGATTGATGTATAGTAGAAGTGACTGCAAATACAACGATCGTTATCTTGGTGATACCATTAGAATTCTCTATGAGGTGTTAGACAACAAAAAGCGTCGTTCACCATGACACTATAATAGAGAGGGCCTAAAGAAACAATTACTGTTAGTAAGTGAAAGGACTACGAAACCAAACTGAAGTGACTTTGGAAAGACGAATAAATTTTTGGTGGAGCACATTGAGGTTTTGTAATATATTGAGAAAGTTTTGTAAGTTAAGCAGTTTAACACCGATGCGAAATGATACAGATGACTTGCTTTGGACGTATCACTTTTACCAAGGTGCAATTAAATGGAGATACAGGAATAGAAAAAAAAGAAGTGAAGGAAATCAGTACGATGGAAACTCGCCAAGGAACTAATGTAAGAAAGTGTGGTCTCTGACTAAGGGATTGAGAGACCTATCAAATTTATCAAATATGGTTTTATGAAAGAAAACATTGAGTGGGAAAGTGATATAAGAAATGGAGAATATGAGATGATCGGAGAATATGAGACGATAGTTCCCCCGTCCGTTTCCTTAACCAAAAAAAATTTAATTTTGAGGACGAAATTTTTATTAGGAGGGGGGAATTGTAACATCCAAAACCTAATGGGAAGGAAGGAATAGTAATTCGGAAAGGGCTCAAAGTGTTTAGGATTATTTAGAAATGGTCATGCATACCTTTGCATGTGAATAGTTAAATTTGCACATAAAAATGACTGTACATGCATTCATGACATTTCCTGGTATAAGTGCCTAAATGTGATTTTTGGGGGAAAATGTGGAAAAATATGATTTTGTGCTTGAAATTTTATTCGAACTGGATTATTGTGTGTTTTACATTTTTGGGAAATTTTGGGAATTTTTCTGGAAATTTTCGAGGAAAATTTCTGGACAGAAAATATCGCCAAGTGGCGGACTGATTGGTTTCCGATACCGAAAATGTTTGTCCAATGGCAATGGAATATTGGGTACATTATTTTGGGTTTGTAATTAGAGCCATTGGAATTGGATGGATTAAGGATTAAACATTATTAGGGTTCTTTGATTTAAAGTCATTAAGTGATTCTTGTTTTGCCAAGTGTTATGACATGTTTCATGACACTCTTGAATTCATTTAATGCCTTGATAATTCACTTTAATGCTTGGTTACATCCACGACACCTTCCTTTCATAAGGCCATCTTCATTTGTTTTCATCTTATATTATCTTCTTCTTTCCTTCTTCATACGACCTTGATACATCTTCACCCTCCATGTAAGTTTTGCTACTATTCTACACTAGCCACTTCAAGGTTCTTACCATCTCTTCACTTGGTGTCTAAAACCTAACCTAGCCCTCCTAGAAGTGAGGATGATCAAGTATTATGGAGAGAGGTAGAGAAATTGTAGTAGTTAAAGAATTGAAGATTTGAAGCTTGTTTAGGTGAGAATTAAGTTGTATGTTCTTAAATTGGTAGTTAGATGCCTTAATTGTGATTTATTGTGCATTAATTTTATGAAGTTTTTGGTTTGATTGTTTAGGTATAAGTTCATGTTTGTGTGAGGATGAATGATGAATGTAAGTGTAATATGGGTTGTATGAAAATTAGGATGGTTTGAAGTGGATTTTGTGATTAAAGATTAGTATAGAACATGATGGATGATGGGGTGTGTGTGTGTGTGCTGGAATTTGTGGACTTATGTCCAAGGATAGGATGTGAGTGAGTTATGGTAGGTATGTGAAATTAATTAGGTGAACAATGGTTTAGGAATGGCATGGAAGTGATAGGATTTGGCTTAGGTATAAAATCTGGAAAATGTAACTTGGACATGTTTCAATTTTTTGATCATAACTCTCTATATAGTGGAGCAAATGAGGTGAGGTTTGACTTTAATTAAAATTGAGACATTTGGCTACATTTCTTATGAAGGAAGTTCTGCCAAAATGTGGTTCAAAGATTGCCTAATTTTGCTTTGAAAGTGAGTGATCTGTATAGGATGAACAGTAATACGAAATTGGTGATCTGAAACTTCGATCGAGGTTTTGACCCTTTTTGAGGCAGAATTGGTTTGTGAGTTCTTCATGAACATTGTAAAGCTTGTTTTTATACTTCTTCGTCCGACTTCCGATCGACCTAATTTTTAAAGCGTTGGATTTCTAAGATATTTTTCTATCTTTCCATACCAGATTGTTCAGTTTTGGATTTAAATTGAAAAAAATTGATCAGATCAAAGTGGGATGATCGGTAGAA
Organism: Erythroxylum tenue; assembly: GCA_027568955.1. NCBI lineage: Eukaryota > Viridiplantae > Streptophyta > Magnoliopsida > Malpighiales > Erythroxylaceae > Erythroxylum > Erythroxylum tenue. The sequence continues at coordinate 12,359,311 of JAOSBM010000206.1, read as the reverse complement.
AAAGTCTGAACATACTTCAGTATTTTGGAGATATCTTGAGTTGTAGAGCTTCGATCAAGTTGATTCTTATGGCAAATTAAACTAGAGCACAGGGCTACAAATGTTATGAAGGGACCGAAGTCCAATTTAGCCCCTTAGATGTTCGATTTATGGAGTGAAATTCGGTGTAGTGTCTAGTTTTTGTTTAGTTTTGACCATAACTTTTTCATCCGACCTCCGATTAACCTGATTCTCGAGGAATCGGATTTGTGAAATATTTAATTTCATTTCTATGTAAAATTGGGAATTTTTAGAGGCAAAATTGATGTGGATTAGTTAGATCAAAATGAGGAGATTGGGTAAAAAAAGTTTTATCAATATTTGGACCTATAGAAATTCGAATTGAGTGATTTCGGTGCCTATGGGTTCCTAACTCATAGGGGAACATTTTGTGATGTGAATTTTGGAATAATGCTGGGAATGTCACGAACATGCATTGTACACATTTTAATTTCGACATGTGCATTATTAAACATTTCTGATTATACATTTGGTAATGTTCATATATTTGACTGTTATAGAGGCACAGTTGGAACGTCGAGCCACAGACGTTGCCCAGACTTCTAGGCATTAGCTTCGGAAGCTATTGGTGAGTTACCTAGATGGTTCTCTCAATTACTATATGTCTACTGCGGTGAATAAGGGCCGGTTTTGTGATTTTTTATGATTTTGAATTCTGGAGAGAAGGTCCTATATATTGGGAGATATGACATAGAAGTGATTGCGATGTGGTGAATTGTGATAATTGCGAATCTGAAAATTGCTTGCTTATAATGTGATCAATTGTGACACATGGATTCATTGCAATATATGTACTGTTTAATTGAAATTGTGAGCTACTTGTTATTGTGACACATGGATGCATTATGGTGTATGTACTGTTTAATTGGGAAAGTGTGAACTACTTGTTTATGATGTGACACATTGCGATACATGGATTAAGTGCGATATATGTGTCATTGAAACATATGCATTTCATACATGAATGCATGAACAGATAATGATAGTTGTGACCGGAGCAGCCACCGAGAGCTAAAAGTTCACCGTATTAGGGCCTCGAGCCTACAGTGATTCAGAGCCTCAGGCTCAACGTACTAGGGCCTTGAGCTCACAGTGATTCAGAGCCACATGCTCACTGATTAATGTGCCCATATTGAGACAGTTCAGGCGCTCGGTCACAACACCGAAATAAAATGGGAAAGTGTCACATACGCATTTCATATGCATTTGATTGCATCAATTTGATTGGGTGAAAGGCAAGAATGCCTTATACTGATGTGATACAATCATATGGTATTTCTGAATGTGCTAATGTGAAATAAATGTGATTTGTTTGAGTGCAATCATGTGGAACTTCTGAATATGAAACTGTGATATAATTGTCAACTGCTTGAGTGTTGCATGAATTGGGTGAACCATCGATGATGGTCCCTCACTGAGTTCGCAAAACTTACCCAAAATTTGCAATTATTTTTTAATCTTTGAAGACTACCCTGTTGGACAAACGGGGGTACGCTTACTGCATGCAAGTAGAGATAGAGGTCGGGATCAGTTCACGTCTGCATTCGTGTTGTCCTATTCTTGTATAAATTTATATTTCCACAATTCCTGCAAAATAGTGCTTTGTATTTTAGTGGGCCCTCTAATGATTGTACTGTGTTCACTGAAAGTGTGCATGAATAAAATTGAGCCTAATTCAATTATGGCTTTCGCTTCATGAAATGACTAAATACTGTTGAGTGTATTATTATAACCGAAAATGTCTACAAATTAAAGCGGGCCCAAATTGCCTACTGCTTTCCGCGCATATGATCATATTCAAAAAAAATTATACTAAGATTTTGACTGTATTTGAGTGCTCTAGCACACCACCCTCGCGAGGCACGGACTCGAATATCACCCACGATGTCGGGTTCGGGTCCTGCGAGAGTGGGGTGCTACAGCCCGGTTCTAGGAGCTGTTCTATACCAAGAGAGGATTGTTGATAGGTTAGGCTGGTTAAGGGTGGGCAAACGAAAGTGGGTGAGGCATTGGTCCCAAATAGATTTAGAGAAATAGCATTCAAAGAATAAATGGTCTATGGATTCATTAGCAGCTAAGCACAGAGAACAGTGATTGGGTATGTATAGGTAGGGTAGTTTGTCCCTAGTTTGTAACTTTTGAAGGAATGCTAGCCATAAGGTAAAGGAGCATCGAGGTTGACAATATTTAGACCAGACCAGCTTATACCAAGGAACATCCGGTAAGGGGGGGCGCAAGAATTGGTAACCGGACACATTGGTATATCTTTTAGTGGGGCTAGCTAACCTTTCCAGGTAGTTGGGTAGGATGAATTGGGGTCATACCCAGGATGAGCAAGGTGCCTAATGGTGTCCACAAAAACCTCATGCAACCTTCAATTACCATGATGTATGACTTCAGACACCCGCGCGGAAAGTGGGAGCGCCGAGCCATTGATCACTCTCGGAGTAGTCAAGGTCCTTAGTATACCCTGCAGATGCCACAGGTCCTACTAAAAAAGAGTGGAGATACCATTTCCAATCCTAAACCTGAATTGATAACACAATTATCCCTCACTGATAAAAGCTTACACCAACTCCACAAACTAGAATAAGTAGGTTGAGCGCCCCAAAAGTTTTTCCTCCTCAGAATAATAGTATGTACCCACTTAACTCATAAGGCTTCCTTATCAACAAACAAATTCCAGATCCTTTTGCCTAATAAAACCTGATTCCATGTAGTCAAGTGCTTGACTCCTAATCCCCCTTCCCGTTTTGGACGACAAATATCACTCCACTTAACCTTTTCCTGCATTCTAGACTATGCCTTCCCCGCCCATAAAAAATTCCTAAGCTTAGCTTCTATGTCCTTCAGGATAGACGATGGAAGAATAAAATGAGAGGACTAGTAAACTTGGAATGAAGAGAGTACAGTAATGACCAATTGGACCTTACCTGATGGGAAAGACTCTTGTGAGTTTAGTGATTGATCCTATTATCAATTTTATCAAGCAAGGGAACACAATCCTGTCTAGAAAGACGACCTGTAATGAGAGGAACTCCTAGATACCTAAACGAGAGAGTGCCCTGCCGTAGGCCAGTGACGAATTTCATCCTATGGCTGAAATAGTTAGCATCCGAAGATAGATAAAAATGACTCTTGGAAGTATTCATGACCATACCAGAAAACATAGAAAAAGTGCACAAGGAGTCGAAAAGAAGTTGAACTGAAAACAAGTCCACATGGCAAAATATTAAGAGATCATCCGCAAAAAGAGGATGATTAATTTTAAAACCTTGACATCGCCAATGGTATTTGAACTGGGGAGCGTTTTCTGTGTTTAGTTTCAAATTTCGAGAAAAAACTTCCATACAGAGGATGAAAAGGAAAGGCAAAAGCAGGTCTCCCTGACGTAAACCAGACTGACCTTTGAAAAAAGAGGTTGGAGAACCATTCACCAAAATGGTATAAGACGGAGAGGAGATACATTCTTTGATCCACTTAATGAACTTCAACGGAAGCCCTATTGCATCTAATGTGTTAAGGAGAAACTCCCAATGGATAGAGTCATAAGCTTTTTGGAGGTCTACTTTGAAGGCACACCGCTTATGGTTATTGGAAAGGTGGTAGTTCCTAAAGATCTCTTGCACTAAAAGAATGTTATCACCTATGCGACGATCCTTGAACAAAGCATTCTGGTTAGGGCTAACTATGTGAGGGATAATTTACTGAGCCTATGAGCTAGAATTTTAGCAATGACCTTATAAAGCATATTGCAACAGGAGATAGGGCGAAAGTCTAGAACTGTGGCCGGATGAGCAATTTTGGGGATAAGGGAAATGAAAGTGGAATTGAGCTCCTTGAGAAGCTTGCCATGGATAAAAAAATTTTGTATTTCTTCTGTGACTTCATTCCCTATAATAGGCCAGGCTTGCCGATAAAAGAACCCATTAAACTCATCTGGACCTGGGAACGAAAGGCCTCTTGAATTTCTTGAATGGAAACCTCAGCTATAAGGGTATTAGATAGGTTGTCCTCGAGGGGGGAGGGAAAAAGAGACGCGACAAACTCCTTGGAGGAGTGGAGATTCTTAGTAGCCCCTATGGTACCCTTAAAGTAGGCTAGGAATTGTGCCTGAATGTCAGGTAGATCCACAACTCGTCTACCATTGTCCACTGCTAGACTATGAATAGAATTCCTGTTCCGATGTGCTATGACAGAATTATGAAAAAAATTGGTATTTCTATCACCCTCTCGAAGCCATTGGATCCTAGAGGATTGTCTATAGAATGATTCCTGATCCGCAAGGGATCTATAAAGGTCTCTAAGAGCATCAGTTTCCTGATCCAGCAGGTTAGGGGAGGTAGGAGAGAATTGCAACTGCTCCTAAACAAGATTAAGAACAGCCTGATTCCTCTCAACTCTTGTATGGAGATCCCCAATTTGTCCAGAGTTCATGGTCTTAAGAGCTTTCTTGACTAATTTCAGTTTAGTCACCACCTTAAACAAAGGAGTTCCTATAACTGGAGAGGCCCAAGCAGTCTCTACTACCTGCATGAAGTTAGGTTGGGCTGCTAGGAAATTAAGGAATCTAAAGGGGGAAGGACGCTTCTGTAATATCCCGATCAACTTAACTACTAAAGGGGAGTGGTCTGATATATGGGGAGTCATAATGACACAGTGAGATGCAGCAAACGGAAGGCTCCAGGCAGAGTTGATAAGAGTTGTATCCAATTTCCGAGCTTTGAAGGAGGCGCCTAATTGCTTATTGGACCACGTATACTGAGGGCCACTAGCATTTAAGTCAAATAACCCATTATCCCCAACAAACTGTCGAAAATCATTAAGAGAACTCAAGGCAGAAGGTCTAGGAGGTTCAGCCTCATGAGAATGAAGAATGGTATTAAAATCACCTGCAACTATCCATGGGGAGTTACCTACAGACGAGGAAAGGATTGAAAGCTCATGCCAAAGGAGTTATGAGAAGGATTATTAGCCCCATACACGCAGGAAACATAAATCACCTCAGAACTATTTCTAGGAAGGATTTCCACATAAATAACCTGATCAGTACTGTGATATATAGAACACAAAAGGACCTCAGGATTCCAAGCAATCACTATCCGAGCATTGGAGGAGTGAGCTAGGTTACTACTGCTATCCTACCTAGGAAACAGAGAATGACAGACAGTATTTAAGGAAGCCAAAGTCCTAATCCTAGTCTCAACAAAGTAAACAAAAGATGCAGACTGAAGCCTAAGCCACGCACGAACAGCCACTTGTTTATTGGGGTTATTCAGACCCCGAACATTCCAAAATACAAACTCCATTAACCAAAAACCAGCTATGCCACAAGCCTACTACTACTTCTGTTTCTTCCGAACCTTCTGAGTTCTCCTAACTGAAAAATCCCCCTCTGGCCCCACATCAGTCCCAGGACTAGAAGTTCTCAATTCAGGAACAAGGTTTGGGAATGTACCTAACTGATTTCCAATAGAGGGGCCTTAGACTCCCCGCTATCTTCTCCAAGCTCGACTGGTGGAAGATGGGATTGTTGGTGTACAGCCGGACCCGTTGTCAGTGGCGCCTCACTAGTAGAATCACACTTAGCTGCGGAAACCTCCTGTTGGGTGGATTCAGACCTGTTAGTCTCGGTCGTGGAGCTCTTCGGCTGGGGATCAGCCGCCGGACACAATGCGGGACTCGCAGCCGATGGGGAATTGTGAAGCAAAGGTTCAAGAATCGTAGGCTGGGGTTTCTCCTTGGTTAACTCCAGTTCTTGTCGGAGTCCCGTGGTGAACAACCTACCGGTAGGAGTCCACACCTTCCGCTGGTCCTTCACTGTGGGCCGCCATTCATACTCTACCGAAACCGTCCGAAAGGAGAGTTGCCCGTCCTCACCATACGTCGCCAATTGCAATGCCTCCGACCATGTCTGATTGAGTTCTAGTTCCACATATAAACGGGCATAATGGATGCGAGTCATATGGGCAGTAGGAGTCACTAATACGAATACCGTTCCGTACCGGCTGAAAACCGGTACCGGTATGGGTGTAAAGATCCGGTAAAAAATACCAATCAGTATCGGCCAATTTCGTCGGTACCAGTCGGTATCGGCCGGTATTCAAAATACCGGTCAAATACCGGCTGGTACCGAAAATTTTAAAAAATTGGGGGACTTTTTGCAAAGTTTTCAAATATTTTCAAAATTTTCCTCCCTCCCCCTACCTCTCCTTCCCCCCCTTTTTTCAAAGTTTTT
>JAOSBM010000206.1:12314772-12330487 GCA_027568955.1 Erythroxylum tenue | reverse complement strand
ATGACCCTTCAAGAGTTTTAGCTCAAGGCTTATGTCTCAGTCCGTTGAGGCTCCGAAACGGGGTCCAACACCAATTGACCATGAACTTATATCTTTAGGAAATATACAAATATATAGATAAATCTATGTATTTGACAAGACATAGGAGGGATATAAGTGTTTAATCATATAAAGGTTTTCTCTAATGCAATTTAGCATCAAGTGAGATAAAACAAATTTATCTAATGCAATTTAGCATCAAGTTTAAAGAAATTGTGATTGACAAATGAAACAACGATGCATTTCAGATCATATAGGTATCATTGTAGTCTGTGACACTCAATTTTCTTATTCATGTCAGTAAGGCAAACATATGTGTGATTGCATCTGATTTGTGTTGTAAAATAACATATGCATTCGATATTTTTTGGTATTGAAAGCCTCACAGGACCGAATGATAGTCTTGTATTATCTATGAATCAAATGTTTTTTTTTGGTTGACCATTATATTGATTTTCTCAACCACTTTTATTATTTTCATTTTCATTACAACTATTGTAATTAATATTTATCTAAGGGAAAGAATGTTAGAACTAAAATTCCTATTAGACAATTATTAATTATGAGTTTTTATAAATTAATTTTGATCTAGATTAAAGATAATAAATGAGCCCAATAAAGAATCTAGTTAAATAGGTCAAAAGTTCAGCAAGGAAAATAGATCCTTATTAGTATAGGCATATGTACTTATTGGGCTTGTGATTTAGCATACTCATAGAAATACCTGTTAGGAGGTTTACTCATTCAGAAAGGTGTAGAAAGACAATAATCTCTAAGACGATATCAAATCTGCGCAGATGTTATGGGCCTGAACAATGGAATTTTATTTATTAGTAAAGGCGTATATCATAATCTACAAAAGTTGATGTCCTAATGACTGGTGACCCGTAAAATTTCTCGTATAGACTGATGTAACGTGTAGGGAGATACAAAAGACTTATCGTCAATATAGTTTTGATACAATACTGTCATTTGATTAAAACTATAAAAGGGTGATTGTTTGATGATGAATGTAATTTTCTAATCAGAAACTTAAATGATAAGATGCTTCAATTGCGATACATCCCAAAATTGTTATTTATTATTACAACCCATTAGCATTAGCATTAGCATTAGCATTAGCATGTATATGTATATGTATATATATATATATATAAATGGAATCCGATAAGCCGTTATTTTAATTAAGAAAAAGAAAAACCCCGTATAATGCACGTCTTGTCAGGTTTCACTTTAGCAGAGAAAAAGGCAATATAAATGCGAAACGTTGATAACTTCTTGGCCCAAATTTCTCGCATTTCATGCACCAAGAACAAGAAAAAACACGATACTAGAAGTACACGAAGAATAGAAGAAAGAACAGGTAACGCAATCCGTCAAAAGAATTCAGAAGATATCCATGTGCTAGTTATTGTTTATTAAAAAAAAATTATTTGGCATATATGTTTCGATTTTCACTGCTGAAAGGTTTTGGTCTGAAGATCTTGTTGGGACGAAATGGGAAGGCTATTTGTGGTGAGTCTCGAAGGGAAGATCTACAGTTGCAGGCACTGCAAAACCCATCTTGCTCTCTCTGAAGATATTGTTTCTAAGGTATCTTTCGGATACCTTCCGATTGATTGGTTTTCTAGTTCTTTTTCTTATAATCTGCTGGAATTCTCATCTGGGTGTTGTTCATTTTGTTGGTTTTAAGTGGTTATTGCTTTGAAGAGATCCTTGATGGGTTAAGTGCAGATTTTGATACGTTCATGTACTGATCCTAATGTAGGTGGGTTGGATGGAGAATAAGTCAACTATAATCTGATTGCGGATGTTTTTGATTAGTGGTTGTATTACGTGTTTTTTTATGAAAGGAGATCATCAATTTAAACTTATGTTAAAGATGTTGTCTATCTATCTCTGGTGATTTACTTCTTTGTTCCTTTGGTCCGGACTACTGAAATTATAGAAGAAAACCCAACAGGGTGAAGTTTCTATTTTTGGATTATTAGATGACGCTTAAGTTACTGTGCTGGTTAATTGAGTTGCAATCTCGGTTGTTTTGGAAGTTGAGTTCATAGTTCACTAGTTTTCTTATATTGGATTGTATCCCCATTGGCCAACTATGGATCCTGGAGAACGTAAGCAAAAAGATCATTAACATTCCTGTTGTGTCCTTGCATGATTCAATTGGTTAATCACATATTTGATATTTTGGTTTATGATTGAATCTATAACTGACTATTGTTGGTGATAGCCTTGAGTTTTTGTTTGGTGCATTTTCTGCTTGTTTTTATGTTTGATAAGGATGTGACATTCTTTTATATTCTGATTACATTGTAGACCATTGCCCTTTTTCTTTTCTCCACCTCCGACTGTATGCTAGAGATTAGATTTCATAGATTGGACTGATATGGACTTACGTCGAGTCCCTTTAATGGGTTAAGTTGTACTTTGAAGCTTACTGAGTATAACTGTGTTTCTTTATCCATACAGGGCAGCGCCACAATCTATTGTTATAAACATAGTTTCCCATGCATTAAATCGCATGTAAAATGGATATTACTATTTCGTATCGTCTGGTCATTGTTTTCATATATATGAACTTAATTCTCTCAACAGTTATGCATGGCCGTTTATTATTAAGCGTAATGTGATATACAAATGTAGGCCTTATGTGTCGCAATAGACAATACGACTCTTGGAGATACCATTCCCAACACAATCTGACTTCCTGTTTGCCTGTGTTCTTTATTCAGGATTTCCGCTGCAGGCATGGAAAAGCTTATCTCTTCAGTAAGGTGTAAGTACTTCTTGACTTGAGGAATCTGTCTTCCTATCACGTGATCAACAAGTAGATACCATCACAAATTCATTGAATAACCCTAAGACTTTGGGGTGCCTTTTAAGAAATTAAGATTAATTTTCTAGTTTTCTTGTGCTTCATATAATTTGAGTTGATTACACATTGCTAATAGGTGCCTTTTAAGAAATTAACCTTTAGTTTAGAGCCTTAATTTTGTACTTTTCTTGTACTTAATGTAATTTGAGTTGATTACACAATGCCAACGGTTGCATGCATATGTTGTTAGTTCTCATCTGCACTAGCAAATCCTCATTTCATTTTGTTAAAATGCAAATCTGTGTTGATGAAACAAAAAAGGCAATAGCTGACGTCCAGTCAGTGTCTTTCTGCTGTTGCATCGTTTCATATATCTCAAAATCCAGGCGGAGATGGATGATGCATAATGGGATAGCTGCATGTATATAGTTTTATGGTTACTTGGTGGACTGGGTAGAAAACAGGTGACTGTTATCTCAGCCAAACATGTCTACAGGCCAAAATGAATGACTATTCCCTCATCACTTATTTTTGTTTAACCATCTTCCCTTGTTTGACAGAGTTAACACTTCAGTGGGAAAACTAGAGGAAAGAATGATGATGACGGGGTTGCATACAGTTGCTGATATATTTTGCATCGTGTGTGGGTCAATTGTGGGGTGGAAATATGTAAGATAACCAGGGCAATAAAATTCTAGTTTGTGAATGCTTTTTTGGTTGTAGCTAATTTGATGGTTCTTCCAGGAAACTGCCTATGAAAGCAACCAGAAGTACAAGGAAGGAAAATCTGTTCTAGAGCGGTTAGTGATGCACTTGTTTTTTCGGAGGAAGTCTAGGATTGTAGATAGGAATCATACACGAGTAAAGATGTTATGGTTGTTGATGTTGAGCAGGTTTAAGGTGTCTGGTCCTGATGGAAGCAATTATTGCAGCAGTCATGAAATGCATATTGGTGCAAGTGATGGAGATGATGTTTGATCAATTGTCATTCCCAACTGTAAATTCTTTCCCCTCCACTTCTTTAACTCTTGTGAATGATAAAACTGAAATCCTTGTTCTGACAGCTTTAGTATCTTGCTTCACTACCTGATTTGAAACATTGATTGTTGATCCTAATTCAGTTCATCTTTCTCTGAAAGTGTCGGTTTATGTTAATGACACGACAATTGGTTAACATTTGATTGCAAATTCAGGGGGGAAGGCTGTTGGTTTTTGTATATGCTGCCACTGGTGAATTTTAGTCAATTAATCTGAAAGGTCACACAACTAAAATCTAAATGGTCCTTAATATTTGTAAAGATGACTTAAAACTGTTAAAAATATTGTCCTCTTTGATATGGAAGACTACAGGATTGTTCTTTTCAGAACAAAGACCTTCCAAATTGCGGGAAGAGTACATTTGATTTTCGTGTACAAATAGATAACTGTTATGAACCCTCATGAGCTGGCTTGGTGGTCAAATCTCAATACGTTGCGCCCTCATAATGTTTTCGCGGTAGACTGCTACAGCCCAGTAATTTTAGGTTTCATTTCTTCTTCGACCAATGAAAGCGAATAACTAAGATTAACAAAGAGATGTGTTACTCTTTACACGTAATACGATTACTTCCACAGAGGCCAATTAGGAAAGTCAACTCTCCTACGCTGACAAGTGATCGCAATTTGGAGTCAATCAAAGGTTTGCGAGGAGACGTAAGGGTCACTGTCGTATATGTCCTATGTAGACCTCATGGCATTAGGAAAGAAAAATAATAATAATAATAAACAACGGCAGAGAGACTCGCGTGTATTGGATTCGGTAGATTGAAATTGCTGATTCCCGCTGTATGCTCATGAACTAGAGAATAATTTATTGGGCTTTCTGTTCCAACAGATTCTTATTAAGCCCAATGCGACATTCAAATCTTCCATTCTGGCTTCTATACAAACGAAGTCAGCTACCGGAAAGGATATTTTAAGTTTGGAGCTTTGTAACAATTTTGGTTACATCGGAAACACGATCCAGGCATATGATGCTTTACCTAACTTCGACGGAAACTCCAGAGAGGGCAATAGAACGAGACCTAAGTAGAAGCAAATATAGGGGAAGACAAGAGAGGAAAAGAAGAAGCGAACTCACATTCATATGATATGCAAAACGTTCGTACGTTGTAAAAGAAGTGACCATAATCCATAAACAAAAGCAATTTCCGTTTATCGCAGAGGCAAATGTATGATATTCCTATAACTTATAACCATGAATTTAGTTAGGAACACATCAATGATCGAATGTATGATGAAATGTCCAAGAAGATCGTCCATGATTTCACAACGCTGAAGAATATGGCTCAAACTGAGAGAGTGCACATCGGCTTGGAACCCAAGACTGCATCACAGCTGAGAAGAATATGCATCTGTCTTGTATTTTGAGAACCAAGAAAACACATTGAAAGAATCGTATCAGCGAAGTGAATAGACTATGCGCTCAGACAGTTCCGCACCCACAACTCGCTTATATCTACGCAGCTGTCCTTCCAAGTAGTTCCTTTCGTTGGTACCAAATGCTCGTTGTACATCCTTTAACAAAATCAACAATGGCGTGAATATTGCATCCAGGTAATAGAGAAAGTCAGTTCAAATGATAAACAAGTTTTACGCTATAATATCCACGACCCTCTTTATTCATTGAAACCGTCGAAGTTATCCTTCATGTTTCATTTAATAAATTACTATACTATATAAATATACCTTGTATCTGAGACGAGATCCCATTATCCCAATTAAAGTACCACCTAAATCTTCATTTCCCAGTTCATTTGGTGTTTGATCACCCATTTCCGGATCTAACTCATCATCAGAGCTTTCAAATTCTGATTCTATCATTTCTTCATCCTCATCCATTGCAGGATCATTCCTGTTCTCATCACCATTGTCATTGTGCAGCTCTCCCACCTCATTTTCGGGAACATGCAGGAAGGACTCTCCATTTTGCAAAAGTGAACTATCTGACAAGACAACATATGGCTTTCTATCAAGCAAAGGCCTAGCGATTTCAAAGGAAACCCACCTGGGAAAAAAAGAGAATGCTGGCTCATTAGACCATAATAGCAGAAATACCATTCTACATTCAATATTTTAAGGCAAGATATGCAGCCTAGATAATTCACAGCATCCAAATGTATTGCCCTCAAATAAAAGTCAGGTTTCCATTAAGATATAGTGATAAATCAAGTCCCAGGATTGCACTTCACTAAGTACCAAGAGAAAGCTGATTGGTATGAAATGCATTTTCTTTTTGAGGTACTCCATCTGCTGCCCTGATTGAAAATAGTTACGAACAGGCTCGAATCCTACCAGCACAGAACTTAGTCAATTTTCAGATGTCAAAAAGCAACTTACTGATAACGGAGAGGGCAAAGAAGCTCAGATGGCCGATATGCAGCTTTATATCTCATTTTGCTACAGGAGTGAATATAATAGCCAAGATAATAATACTGAAGACTGGGGCAATATACTTGATTATCTTTTACCCAGCCTATTTCTTGCAAGGCTGAATACTTGCCTGGTGATAGGAAGGCAAAATCTGGATCCCAGAATAAGTATTTACTGGATAAACATTTAGGAAGTATATCTATTACCCCAACAGCAAATAGCCGACCGTTAATTAAATACTGCTGATGAAAAGACCCAAACCCGCAAGGAGGAACTCCGCCATCATCAGATGGTGAGACAGGTACTAGGGGAGTATCAACCAGAAACCTCTTGTATGAGCTTTCAGTAACATGGTCTGGATTATCATTATGCACTATCATCTGGTATCTTCTATACAATTCAAACTCTTCTGGATCAAAGCTAGATCTTTTCAAATGAATCTCAAGCCTCTGCCTTTTACCCTGAGGATGTTTGGAAGCCTTTCTCAAACAGCAGCCTTTGCTTTTACAAGATGTGACAGACTCTTCATAGCCAGCAACAGTTTTAGTACTACTACTGGAAGCAGCTTGTGTTCCAGGAGCATAAAAATTAATGTGTCCATTGCCAGCCCTGATTAATATACCATTAGTTTCTGACACATGATGCAAAGCATTAGCTATCTTTTCTGCAATGGTTTTCGCAGACAGATTATCATCTCCTGCACTTTGTGTAGCATCTTTCTCAGAGGACTGTGCACGCTTTATGTTGGCTGCTATTTGAAATGCAATGTTACTAGAATACAAGAGATCCTCTGTTCCTTCAGCTAGTATCTTCCTTTTTGCATGTGAAACCTTTTTCACTGAAGCTTTCAGCAATGTCATGTTGGAAGGAAGTTCCCCTTTTTCTTTACATGTACGAATTACATTGTCAATTTGGGCAGCCAAATAGTCAGAAAAATCTTCTGCCCCACCCTTCCACTCAATTTTACCAGATGTGGAGCCATACGTTGCTGCATTATTTGCATTGCGGGAAGCACAGCTGCATGTAGCCTTTGTCGTATCAGATTCATCAGTAACCTCCCCAGAATTTTGCACATTGAGTGAGCCATCCAAAAACCTAGAGATACAGTCACCAATGCTCAATTTTGAACAGAGTAAATCCTAATACTTGGAAAAAGATAAATATATTTTTCAAATGAAATATCTTAAGCATTATTCAAATGACATATCTGAAGTATGATTCAAATGATATATCTGAAATATTTTTCATATCAAACTTATGTATGTCAAAAATAGAAAATTATTGCAATTAGCAAATTCAATGATAAACTTAAGTGAACAGGGATAAAAGTGGCATACCTCTGCATTTTTCTAAGCACTCGAAGCTGCTCTTTTGAAGCAATAAAATCACTTGCTTTTAGGCGAATAGTATAGGATGGACAGCAAGTCCTTTCCATCTCAGGTTTGTAGAGGAAGCAGCCAGATCTTCTCCACCCTCGGTCAAGAAGGTCTAGTAAAGGAGAAAAGAATTAGAAAGAGAAAATGGAACTAACGTATTCTATCTGCATTTGCCAAACAAATGGAATTTCAGTGATTTTCTCATGTTAGAAAAAAAAATTATCCTCAAAAAATCAAAACGCGTATTAGAACTGTATCAAGAACAACAGACGAAAACATCAAAATTGATGCCAGCAACTATACTGTACAAATTGTTACCACATTCGCTCTACATCTAGGACTAATGTTACAGCACAAAATCTAATAGAGGTTCTACTACATCATACAAACCTTGGTAGTCATCAACGGTAACCCTGTCTGCCCATAAACCTGCAACAGCAGAAGCGAATTAATTTTAAATGTCGTTGATAAAAAATTTTGAAGACAACTAAAGCTCGCAAAATTGGCTACGTTAGTAAAGCTATACAGAAAACAAAACACTTCTTTCCTATTTCATTTCCGACATTCTATCGTCACTGCTCTTCTTTTCCTCAAATTAGTCAATATTTTAGCTAAACTATGAAAAAAGAAATGAAGCGGTGTCCACCTGATCTAATTAAAACTAACCAAGTGATGGCTGAAAATTTTAGGAAAGGAACATCAATATCCGATACTAGTTATCAGAAGACAAGCTAAACTAGCAAAATTGCTAGGAATATCAAATTAAACCGCAAGTAATTGAGTAAGACCATAAACTCGATAATCACGAGAGCTTGAAAGATAGGTACCGTGAGAGATACTGGTCGGACCGGCAGATTGGCAATAACCGCAAGAGCTTCTACGGCGGCCCCAGTCGAGCACTACGGTTTCTCCTCTGTTGTTGTTGTTGTTGTTGCGGTTATGGCTTGTGCTCGCTTCGCTCTTTCTCACCTTCCCTGCCATTGTTTGCCCTTAATCAACTACTCACCATCGATTCAATTAGGCCTCTGAAGTCTGAATTCTAAAATTGTACGGTTAATGGAAACATGTCGATCTCAATCTTTCCTCTTACGCATCTTAAAAAGTTAAATTTGGATTTTAAGGGGCACAATACAAGGATAGAATTAGAGAAGGGGCAAGTTGGGATTAATTGCACATTTGTTATTGCTTTCTGGTCCTTTTGTTTTTAAAAAATTATTGACGAGGCCGGGTTTTGGTTTGCAGGCAGCCCACAGATTTCCTAGGCGCAGACCATTAGTTGGAATCACCGAATTACACAATGCCCACGACGACTTGTCCTATTCCTAAGACTTGTGATGTTGTCAGTACACCCTTACAAATTCACATGGTCTAAATTTCTTATATCTTATGTAAAATTAGAGGCTAGAAGACGAGCTGAAATGTTATATATATGTTAGAGATGTCAAAAACATCGATCATACTAGGCGGGGCATAGTGTAACGTCACAGTACTCATTAACAGTTTCTTTCAACTAACTCCTACAGTGGATGATCATTGATCAATATCCCAGGAATAAAATATCACATATTAAGGAAGCTCCGACTTGAGACCATCAACAGAGCCAGATACTGGGCCGATTATACGGGCCAACACTTACCAGTTTCCACTTTGGCCGCCCTTTATTCAAAATTTTTAAATTAATCTAAGAAATAAAATATTTAAATTCAGATTATTTAACTTAATTTAAATTCAACGTAATAAGGAATCCAATTTAAATAATATTAAGACTTGAATTTATATATTAAATTTAAGTTCAAATTTAACGTAATTTATTATCTTCTCGTATTTATAATTATTATTCTTTACATCTACGAGGACCATAAATTTGATCTAGTTAGTGAACATAAAATCTGGTGATAAATCCACCTGCGTAACTAATAGAAGATGAGTGAGTTGTTATTATGTGAATCCCTCACTTTAAAGGCCAGTGTCTACAGTCCACGGTCAAAATTACAACAAATTGACCCTGGGCATGGAACAAAATGAAGAAATAAGACGAAACAGTCTCAAATTCCAAACAGCAATAACACAAAAAATTAGAGGGTAATATCGTGAATCCAAAAACCAAAAATCTTAAATCCGTACACTTGAAGCCAGATATAGATAACAAACTCTGCTCAATTGCATGTGTCTATTATTGTTACGTCTACAGCTGTCCTCTCAAACTAGAACTCCCACCCCCTTCACCTAAAGACTCCACTTCACATTTGCCTCTTTACCTTTTTACCCCCCACTCTTCCTCCTAATTTCACTGACAACCGCCCTTCCTCTTTCTCCCTGCAGTTTGATCTCTCACCATCTCACCCTCCATATTTATGTCTCTATATTTCTGCGCTTTGTATACCTAGAACTCTAACTCTCTCAGTGTTTCATCTCACCGTTGACAAGGTTTTTTTGTCTCTTTGGAGAGAATGAGGAGGCCCTCTTTGTAGCTTGAAGGGACTTTCCCTCTCTAGGATTTGACCTGACAATGGCGACTCCATAGAGCTGTGAACTCTCTCCGTCGTTATCACTGAGTTTCATAATATTAACCGTATTGCAGACGAAATGAAACCACTTGTTTTCTACTTTCGGATCTTGTACAGGATGCTTTTAGGAATTTGACACGGTTGGTGGCGGTGGTTTAAGTGCTTGAATGGCAAGCGAACCGAAGTTTTAGGTTTAGCTCGTTCGTGGATCTGAGATTTGTGGTTTGAATTAGAGAAATGAATCGTAGTTTTAGGGCTCAGGACTGGCAAATGCAAATGCAGGCAGCGGTGGTTAAGCAGAGGCAACAATTAAGGGCTTCAATGGCGAAGGACAAAGAAGAAGAGCCCGCGTTGTTTCTAGAAATGAAGAACAGAGAGAAGGAGCAGAGCAGTCTCCTCCTTAATAACAGCGAAGAGCTCCATGCGCCTTTGGGTAATTTTATCTTCCTCCACTAGCTAAGTTTACTTAGTTGGAATTAGATTATTGATGAATTTGAAGTTGCAGGGTCCAAACATGGTACGTCTCCTATATTTAATGTTTCTTCGTCCGTGCCTGCAAGAAAGACGATGGCTGACGATTTTTTGAATTCTGACAATGATAAGAACGACTATGACTGGTAACTTGAAGCATATTTGTTCTTGGAATTGAATGCTTCAGTGTCTTTAAGCTGAGTCTAAGTTTGTTATTGTTCTGGTCAGGCTTCTTACACCACCTGGTACGCCTCTTTTTCCTTCTTTGGAGATTGAATCACAAAAGACAGTTATGAGTCAGATTGGAACTCCAAAGGCTCGCGAAACTGCCTTAAAATCTCGGGTAAATTAAACTGGACGGCAGTTTTTGTTGTGGCACTCTTGATTATTTGAAGTGTGAAATTTACATGATTGAAATTTTTCGGAGGGAGCAATCCAAAAATTGTTCTCCTCCTGACTTTAGGACAACACACGGGAATTCTACCTGTCAGATTTTTAACCTGAGAAAAATAGTAGAAATAGAACTCATGGTGCCGGAAAACTGCTTAAATATGTAGGACAACACCACTCCGTGTTTTAATGTTACTTGTGGTAAGATGATGAAGTGGTTGACGTTTCCTTTACTAGAATCTGTGTGTTCTTAAGAAAATTTGGTACTTACTCTAGATTTTCAAAACTAAGTTGGCCTAGTATCAGGTACTAGAAGCTACAAAATAAATTCAAAGCAAATACAATCTAGGAAGGGTAACCCTTGGTACCACTGAATGAATTATGCTGTGGATTGGGTTCCCTGTAGAATCTGAATTTCCATACCTCCTGAAAAAGGAGATAATCCGTCTTCTCATGTTGGTTTTTGGTGTTTGATATATGGAGAACCAGTTGATGTTAATCTACTTTTTAGGATTTCTGATTTTTAGGTTGCTGGTATTCGTGTAATATACTGTGATGTTGATTTTATTCATGGACCGATGATGTTGTTAAACTTGTTCGTGGCTGTTACAGCTGGCAAATCCCCAGCCAGAGCCTACTTCAAAGGGTAACCTGCTGTCCAAACAATCAGCTTCCTCCCCTGGGGTAACTTATTCAGCCACAGGGACGCGTAGGCCCTCATCTTCTGGTGGTACAAGATCAAGATCTGCAACACCAACTGGACGTCCCTCGCTGACCTCAACATCTAAACCTTTGAGATCTTCAACTCCTACTCGATCGACCGTGCAATCATCTAAACCCGCAGTTTCTGGAAGCAAACCAACTGCTTCCTCAGCTAGGTCCACTGCCTTGACAACTAAGCCCACTGTTCCCACGAGATCTTCAACTCCAACTTCAAGGCCCTCAATACCTTCATCCAAGCCGCCATCAAGGTCAGCAACTCCACCTCGACGACCATCCACTTTATCAAGTGCACCAAGGGTGTCTGTTCCTCCTACAAAATCTTCTCCTTCAGTTACTAAGATAGCCCCCTCAACAGCGAGAAACCCAGTGCCATTTCGTGCTGCTTCTCCTACTGTGAAATCCAGGCTGTGGAAACCTTCAGTGATGCCAGGTTTTGCACTTGATGCTCCCCCAAACTTAAAAACATCAGCACCTGAGAGGCCACTGTCAACTACAAGGGGTAGGCCTGGAGTGCCCAGCTGTAGGTCTTCCTCAATTGAGCCTGCATTAAATGGAAGGCCAAGACGGCAGTCGTGTTCTCCCGCAGGAAGACGACCATCCAATGGACCTGTGCACCTTAGTGGGAGCTCTGTTCCTGCAACCAATTGCACATATTCTAAAGTTGATGACAATGTTAGCCCTGTTGTAAGAGGAACCAAAATGGTTGAGAGAGTAATAAATATGCGAAAATTGGCACCTCCCAAGCAAGATGACATTCATTCTCGTCATGGCAACCTTTCTGGGAAGTCTTCCTCACCAGATGGCTTTGGAAGATCACTCTCAAAGAAGTCTTTGGACATGGCCATAAGGCATATGGTATGTTGATTTGCATCTATTGAGATATCCTATTCTTGTATTAGCAATAGTTTTCTGTGGCTGAATAAATATCTATAGAAGTTACGGACAGTGTACCATACGAAGTTCTATTCAAATGTCTGATTAGGTTTTAGATGGCCATCTTTCAGTTAAATTCCCTTCTAGTTAGGACAAAATGCATCACTGTTTCCGTTCTGTCAGTTCAGTGCCGCAAAACTCGTTAGAAGTAATTGAGAAAGTGAATTAAAACAAGTAGTGCGCTTATTGATTCTAATTTCCAATCATTTATTGAATGCTGAACAGGGCATAAGACAAAGCATTCATGGTAATTTGCGGCCTCTGGTGACTAATATTCCAGCATCTTCTATGTATAGCGTGAGATCAGGGCCTATACGAAGCAAAACTATTAGTGCTACCGACTCCCCTCTTGCAACAAGCAGCAATGCAAGTTCAGAAGTTAGTGTCAACAATAATGGCCGTTGTTTAGATGGTGACTTGGAGGATGAAATTGGAAATGATAGAGGCCGGTCACCTCTGCGAGGCAGGTGATGGTTGGGTCCAGAATCTGCGTTATGAATCATTCTCTGATCATCTTTTCCTTTATTATGGGTCTTAGCCTGCTGGACAATTGAAAGGAAAACCACTTCTGGAAAAGAAGAGGACTGATCGGAGTATTACTGTCATGTTTGCTGTTTGTTAGGTTGATTGGCAACCTGGTGTTCTGTAATCCACGGTCTCAGTATGATTAGGAAAAATCGGTTAAGAAGTAGAAAAGAGTCTCAAAGGTCATTGCTTGTAAACCGGTTAAGAAGTAGAAAAGAGTCTCAAAGGTCATTGCTCATTTTACACCCGGTGAGGTCTTCTGTACAAGAATTAGAAATTAAATTCTTCTATTGTCAAAAACTGGAAATAGATTTATGATTCACCAATTATTTCTCTTGTGCATTTTACAATTTAAACCTATTTCGGCATTGGGTTAGTTAATAGTCACATGCCTTCTGTCAAGAAAAAGCAAGGAAGACGGAGATTAATGTTGATGATCAAAAGTGGATCACTATTTGAAGGAAGTTTTATAATGGAATGGAATGAAACGAAACGAAACAAAAAAGTAGGGTTTCATATTACATTTCATTCTATCCTAAACAGTAAAAATAAAAAATATTTAATTTGGGAGGTTTAGGATAGAATATAAAATATTATACAACTTTACACTTTATTACATTATAAACCTTTCATCAAAATAACATTTTACTATATTACATTATGAATTATATTATCTATCCCAAATAATAATTTTCTAATATTAGATTTATTCACGTTTCATTATATTACATTCCATTATATTACATTTCAATCAAACATAGCCTAAGTCATTCTAGAAACCAATATGGAATATTTCAAGTTTAACATTTAACAAGAAAGTTGGGTAATTGGGACGAAGAGTGGGAGTTGAGATAGCAATAAAAATAGTAAAGACTTATATTATATTTTCTTATTACATAAGGAGTAGCAGTAAATTAGATATGTAATTTTAATTACAAACATATTATTCTAGTTATTTAGGACTTAAATTTATTTAAAAATATAAAAAAATTATTAGAATATAATTTAATTTTTTTAAAACATTTTAGTTAGAACCCCTTTACTACTAGAATAAAGTTCTAAGAAATTTTTTTAAAATATATTAGTTAAGAATTTCTTTATTATTAGAATAAACTTATTTTTAAAGTAAGGTCAATCGCTGCTACTTGCAGGGACGGAGGTAGGTAGGATCCAGTGGTGCACTGGCCCCCACCCTCAAGATTATTATATATATATATATATATATATATATATATTAGGACGAGGTTATTTAGAAGTTAGTGGTACACTGAATTCTTTAAAATTTAAAAAATTAAATATTTGAGCCCCTATCTTAAATTCACTGACTACTTGAATGAAGTTTCTTCTATTTTTGTTTTGAAAAATGTTCTAGACAAATCCTTATCATGATCGTATCTTGTCTTTTAATTGAATTCTAGTAATTGAAGACGTAGATCAACATATTCTTTATACTTCAAATTGAAGACGTAGATCAACATACTCGAGCAAAGGAAGGTACAGCGATCAGTTTATTAATGCGGCATGAAATACGGAACTCACAAGGACCCAAAACCCAAATGCAAGAATATTTCCACAAAGAGTAGGAATGTTTCCAATTCCAGAATTTTGAAGGTATGCCACAAATCACTTTCAAGCAGATAACAGTTTCAGGCAGCACTAAGCAAATTGCCAAACCAATAGTTCTTATGGAGTGCCACGTATGCAGATGAAACCACGGTAGCTGGACCATTGAACCAAGCCCTCCATTACCACAATTGCTGTATCGTTAAATTTCTTTCTAAACATTAGAAAACAATATTTCAACCCCCTTCCACATGACCTCAGGCTGAAATAATTGGTCCAGTTGTACACTCGAATCGTTGATAATTCAAGTTTACTGTCTAGAAGTCAGACATGAACAATGTCTTGTTCTGCTTACTTTTGACAATATTACTTTCACCAAACAGCTGTCAAGACCATAAAGAACCAGACAACCAACTTAGCTACTCAACTAACAACAACGTTGTATGGTTCCATGCCTTCTTCATGCTTGTATGATTGAACCACCATCTTTCCATGAAAACTGTCCGAGAAGCCAGCAGAGGATCATGTTTTATGATCCTGCAAAAGTGCAGCCATACCAACAGGTAGCAATCAGTATCCCAAATAACTTCTGATCTGACTAATCTTTTGAACATGTTAGACCACAAATTGAGTGCAAGGGCGTGCCTTGCTCAAAACCCAAAAAAAGGAAAGAAAAATACTTTTCCATCCATGTCTTATGCAAATGGCTTCAAATGAACGCATACGTACAGTGCAAACCACCCAAAAGTTTCAAGTTGAGGAAAATGAATTCCAAAGTTACAGTGCTACCTGTAAAGGATCCTGCCCAGTCATCCCATTCCTTGGGCCAGACCACTTGCCCCGAGCCTAACATCTCTGGTAGACAACAACAGTGCACAAACTCATCTCCAGTCTACCGCTGCTCCTCTACACCTGCTACCACCGAAGCACACTCTTCCTAACAAATTCACAGCTGT
>JAOSBM010000206.1:12198493-12216962 GCA_027568955.1 Erythroxylum tenue | reverse complement strand
ATCGCTAGTCCAATTAATTGAGTGATCCAAGCCTAGTACTTACACAATTACTCCATGTGGGACGATATTATACTGTACTACTTGAGACCCGTGAACTTGCGGAACCACATCACCCACTTCCTTTGTTATTCCCAAATCCATTACTCCATCAATTCGGGAAGCCTATAAGCTTGCGATATGAGCTAACCTTATGCCCAGACCATCCATAATTAGAGCCAAAAGGCTTCTCAATACGACTACTTATTGCACCTTAACTAGAAAAGGCAATGTGGACAGTATAACCAACCACTTTACTTTGAGTATCACGCCCTTTTGTTATGGTTTTGTGATGTTCTTCTTGAACCAAGAGTGTATAGACTCAGTTCAGCAAAGAGAGAGGGCCTTAAACAATAATGTTGGAGCGAAGAGTTCTATATAAATCATGATCTCAACCCATGACAAACTAATGGACCCAGTCATCTTGTTGCTCACATTAGAAACCCAGTTACAAGTGCACTTACCACACTTGCACCCTCTCACCTTCACATAAGTAGAAAGCTCATCCCAAATCTTCTTTCAATACCCATAATATACAACAATATTCTATCCATTTTGTTTATAAATATGCCATATATGACCTTTTTTTTAAATTTAAGGTCTAACGCCAATGGAAAATTGTTGGTATAAGTTTTCCCAAAGCTCTTTCATTCTCTCCAAATATGGATCATAGAGCAAAGAGAGGGCTCGATAAATTGAAGCACCTGTATTGTAACAATGGAGTTAACACTCCACCTATCTTTGGTCTTATTACATCATCATCTTGTTTTGTCACTACACCATTCATGAAGCTTACTTTATGTTTTGCACAAAAAGCATTATGCATACTCTTCTCCCATTCTTAGTAATTTTTGCCTTTCAAGACCATTTGAAAAATATTCATACCATGATGATCATAAAGGTGTAGATAATATGGTGAAGTAGGATCAAACGCTAACGAATTTTTGCCCTTGTCTACTCCATTACTATCGTCTTCGGCTATGGTGTTCGTACTGCACTGAAAAAAAGAAAATAAAAAGCTAATGTTTTTCTTTTCCCTACTCTTATACCATAAAGAATTATGTGGGAAAGAATTTGTGTATCCTTCTTATTCTTGTAAAGAGAGAGGGTCCTGAGCAATGATATTGGAATTGGAGAGTTCCATATACATCATCATTTAAGCCCATAAAAAATTGATGGATCTAGTCATCTTCTTGCTCTTAGCTCAAATTAGTAACCCAGTTACAAGTGCACTTTCCACACGTGCATCCTCTCACCTTCATATAAGTAGAAGCTCATCCCAAATCTTCTTAAAACCCCCATAATATACAGCAATATTCTAACCATTTTGTTTATAAATGTGCAATATCTAACCTTCGTTATTGAATGTAAGGTCCAATGTCAATGGAAAAGTGTTGGTACAAGTTGTCCCAAAGCTCTTTCACCCTCTCATAATATGTGATCATCGAGCGAAGGGAGGGCTCGAAGAATTGGAACACCTATGTTGCGAGCATGGAGTTAACACTCCACTTATCCTTGATCTCATTTGCATCATCATTTGGTTTCATCACTACACCATTCAATAAGCTTAGTTTGCGTTTTCCATGAAAAGCATTATGCATACTCTTCTCCCATTCTTAATAATTGCTGCCCTTCAAGACCATTTGAAAAATATTCATGCCAGGATGATCAGAAGGGTGTAGATAATATGGTGAAGTAGGATCAAGGGATGACAAATTTTTGCTCGTGTCCCCTCTATTTCTATCTTCTTCAGCTATGGTGTTTATACTACACTAAAAAAAGAAAATAAAAAGCTAATATTTTTCTTTTCCCTACTCTTATACCATAAATAATTACGTGGGAAAGAATTCTTGTACCCTTCTCATTCTTGTAAAAGAGGTTTATATACAGTATATAAATCCCTAAAATATAAGACCTGAATAGGTACATGAAATATACCAAGAATATTACAGATACTGACATCTATATTTATATTTAAATATCCCAATACATTGTAAATTATGTATGCTGAAGAATTACATTGGACGTAAGTAGATGAAGTTCCCTCGAAATAAAACTCGAGGTCTCATCAACAAAACTTACTTCCCCATATAAAACAACGCGGCAAATATCTGACCAAATCAGCCCTTGAGATTCAGCCCATTTCCAACTTTTGACAAATAAGGAAACGTGGCTTAGTTTGATTGAATGTTGGACTATTTGAGTGGGCCATCGCTAAATGAAAGCCCACTCACAGAGGAATCTGCAGTCGCTGGATATAGGTCAGCAAGAAGTAAACCCTACCAACTTTGTATATAAATAAACTGAAACCCTTGTGCTTTCCAAGCAAGCGTCGCTAGAAAAAACTCCTTAAGAGACAACCATAGCACGGAGGTTAAAGAGACGGCGCCGCAGAGCTGTCCGCCTTGACCAAGCCGTTAGCTTAGTTTTGGCCCTCGGTTGGTTTTGTTTTGTTGTAATCGTATTGACAAGTAGTTTTAGTTGAAATCAGAAAATGGTAGGAAAACTATCCAAGGCCGACAAGAAGCTTGCGTACGACGCAAAGCTGTGCAGGTTGCTGGACGAGTACAGCCAGATCCTGATAGCCGCCGCTGATAATGTGGGATCCAATCAGCTGCAGAACATCAGGAGGGGTCTGAGAGGTGACTCGGTGGTGCTGATGGGGAAGAACACCATGATGAAGAGGA
Organism: Erythroxylum tenue; assembly: GCA_027568955.1. NCBI lineage: Eukaryota > Viridiplantae > Streptophyta > Magnoliopsida > Malpighiales > Erythroxylaceae > Erythroxylum > Erythroxylum tenue. The sequence goes on along the minus strand of JAOSBM010000206.1, from coordinate 12,214,239 downwards.
CAATCAGGGTTCATGCTGAAAAAACTGGCAACACTGTCTTCCTTAACCTCATCCCTCTTCTTCAGGGTAATGTGGGACTCATTTTCACAAAAGGTGACCTCAAGGAAGTCAGCGAAGAAGTTGCCAAGTACAAGGTGCACATGATACGAATTCATTTTCTTTACCTGTACTTTGCTCTAATTTTGATTTGGAGTTTGATGTTTAGATTATGCAGGCGATCTGATAACATGGTCAACTAACATGAATGTCAACCTAATGTAGTCTTCAGTTCATTTCCCCCAAAAAGAAACTGTTATCTCATTGGGCAATGAATTTTCTTGGAGTGGTTCAAGAAACTGGTTACTCTGATATAATCTGGACAATTGTATTTGTTGTTATGGTTAAAGGTTGTAGATTAGGAAGGTTTCTAAAGCAGCTTGTAATTTGGAAGATTGATATTTATAGAATGACATACTACAAGGGTTACGATTTACCAGTGGGAAAGTGTTTGTTATGAAAACTGTTGTCTTTCTCTGCTCCCTTTGTGTTGGGGAATGTAAGCATATATTGCATTGCAGGTTGGAGCTCCTGCTCGTGTTGGCTTGGTTGCCCCAATTGATGTGGTTGTTCCTCCTGGCAACACTGGATTGGATCCATCTCAAACATCTTTCTTTCAGGTCGTTTGCAATTCCAGTTTTGCATTTTCCCCGCCCTTCTCTTTTCTGCTTCTGCTTGCCGAATTATAAACAAATCTCTTTTGACATGTTTCAGGTTCTCAATATTCCTACAAAAATTAACAAGGGTACCGTCGAAATTATCACCCCTGTTGAACTGATTAAGAAGGGTGACAAGGTGGGGTCTTCTGAGGCTGCCCTGTTAGCGAAGTTGGGCATAAGGCCTTTCTCGTATGGTTTGGTTGTTTTGTCTGTTTATGACAATGGGTCTGTATTCAGCCCAGATGTTCTTGACCTGACTGAGGATGACCTTGTCGAGAAGTTTGCCGTTGGTGTCTCGATGGTCACCTCATTGTCATTGGCCGTCTCATATCCAACTCTGGCTGCTGCACCACACATGTTTATCAATGCTTACAAAAACGTCCTGGCTGTTGCTGTTGCCACTGAGTATACCTTCCCTCAGGCAGAAAAAGTCAAGGAATTCCTCAAGGTTTGTTTTTCTTTTTCTTTTGATAATTGAATCATCATCATGCTTTTCACGGTAATATCTTTGGTGATCATCCTCAATCTTTTATCAATGTGATTGCAGGACCCTAGCAAGTTCGCCGCTGCCGCTGCTGCCCCAGTTGCTGCGGCTGACTCTGGTTCTGCCCCAGCTGCTGCCAAAGAAGAGGAAAAGAAGGAAGAACCAGTTGAGGAATCTGATGATGATATGGGTTTCGGTCTGTTTGATTAACACTTGGATCTCTATTGTCAGGAATAGACCCTTTTATTTCTTTAGATATGTTCTTTGCTTGAATTTTTTATTGGCTTTTGTTTGATCAGTTGGATATTTTGAATTTGAATGTTGTTATTTACCTTGTTTTTAATTTAGTTACAACCTTCATCTTTAATGTTTTCATTTAGTATCTTATTCAACCTTTATCCCAAATGAACATACTTGCATTATTCCAAAATGCTAACCAAAATGTCTGCTTATACATCTTAATTTATCATTCAAGTAAAAAGATTGTTTTGAATTTTTGTAACTTTTGAAAATGGTTTTCGTTTTCTTATTTTATAATTTTAAAAAAAATTGTTTTAATGATTATAATATGTATTTAAAAATTAATATTAATTATAATTAAACATTCAATCATCTAATACTAAATGTTTTATAAAAATATAATAATAACAATAATAATCTAAAGTTATATAGAAATATAAACAAAATTAAAAATTTTGTGCTTTCTTCAATTTTATAGATAAAAATAATATTTATAAACAAAAGGAAAGAAATTCAATTAAAAATGGGGGATGATGATTTAATTATGTGTAAATTGACTTATTTATATTAAACTTGTGGATTGTCATCCTAATGTGATGAAATGAAGCACATTGGATTGTGGGATAGTTTGATCAGACAAAACACAAGTTAGATTTGGACTTACGACACGGTTACATATTGTGCTAAGTGCTACATAAACGATGCGATATGTTTATATCTACTCCTCAGTAGGTTTTCATTTTATGTTGGGCATTTGCTAATATTCTACAGAATGAAGACATTACATTTGTATATGGAATAAGGATAATGGAAAAATATATATAATGACAAACGAATCCAAAAAATTGACATAAAAGAACGGGAGCAACCCTGGTGGTTTTAACAAATGAAGATACCATACCATATTCTAGTAAACGTTACTATTCATATGGCTACTAAATGTTGTATGCATGGTGAAGACGAACCAGAAGACAAGAGTGTTCAAAATCAAAAGTTGCTGCGTTTGAAAGAATGACGGGCGCTGGTAACCAGATTGCTTTCAATCACAATCCCATGAACCGGCCCTTCCTTCCTTCCAAGCTTTGTGCGGGAACTTGCTGTAGCAGAATCAAGTGACCTAGCATTGGCAGGTATAGGCATTTCTGCAGAGTGGCCAGAAATGCAGAGATTACCACCGTCATCTTGTTCCCAGTATACTTCAACCATAATGCCTCTTGGATTCTCTGCACTTTCTGTTCCTGGGATGCCCACAAACTGAGCTCCTACTGGTATCTATAAATGAGAAGAAGTAGAACAGTCAAAATCTGTGACTTCGTCATCAGGGTTGCGCAGACATGACTTCCGTTAATGCGTACCTGTACGGAGGTCCCAGATGATAGAGTCAGTGTTTTTAATCGGCCCTCTTCTGCTGCACTTTCCAACTCCGCACGTTTTGCTATGTTCAAGAAAACTTCCTCAAGAGTTGTGAGCCCAAGCTGGATATCTGATATACCAAATTCGCTTTTTCTCTCCTCGAGTTTCGCGAAGAACTCCTGTTAAAAGAGTTTAAAGGCTCACAACTCCTGTAAAAGCCTTTATGCTTCTAATAGGATAAGGGCTATTCAGGTAATGCTTAGTGCTTACCATTAAAATCCCCTCTTTGTCACGAGGAATGACATAAGTCAGGAAGGATTTGGTCTCCTCGGCAGGCGATACATTCAAAAACTGCCACAAATAGCCCAAAATAAGAAAACAAACCAAAGTTCTTAAGCCAACAACTTGGTCAATCATGTTATTTACTCAACATACATCCTTAAAGAACTGCGTCACTGGCAGATGATCACTGGCAGATGCTCCAGTGGCTTCAGAGAAGCTGATGTTAGCAACGAAGCCGGTACCAAATCTTGACTTCAATCTGATTGATGTTCCTATGCATCGAAGCCTACCCTTGGCCACGATTCCAATGCGATCACTTAGGACATCAGCTTCTTCCATTGAATGTGTTGTTAAAACAATGGCGCGACCCTTCTTTGCATTCTGTATTATGTCCCATACTTGCCTTCTCGATATTGGATCCATACCAGTTGTCTATATGGTGAAGAGCCAGATAATAAAAATATGCTTGCGCAGTCAAATCAAAAGAACTATTCAAATTCCCGTACCGGTTCATCTAGAATCACCAACTTTGGATCACCCATGAGAGCTATAGCAACACTGAGGCGACGCTTCATTCCTCCACTATAGCTCCTGGTTCTAACTTTAGCTTTAGCAGTGAGTCCCACGTTTTCTAATAACTCCTTGGCCTCCTGGAATTGTAATATAGTTATTGTTAAACGACACTCTTGAACAAGAAATGTAGGACTCTCTGCTTACATGAACAACTGGAACATACCGAACTTATTGAATCTTTGGGCAGACCTTTAATATTGGCAAAGAGGTGGAGATGCTCTTCGCCATTCAATGCGTCCCAGAGAATATCAAACTATGAAATAAAGCAAAAGCCATACATAACTCAGGAGGGAAATATAAGGCCTACACTATAAGTCGTGCTTGACAATTGCTATACATGCATAAACATAACTCACACTAGCATACAAATAGAAACACCAGGGTAGAAATGTGTGTATTTGTTAGAGTTCACCTGAGGACAAACTCCGATAATCTTTCGGATGTTTGACATGCCGGTTGAGCTTCTAATGGAATGTCCATAAATCAAAGCTGTTAATAAGGCAGGTAAGATGAGTTCCGCAGTAATTGGATTGAAGAAAAAAAAGGGAAAAGGAAATTAGCTCATACCATCTCCACTAGTCACAGGTAAATTGCCAGTCAAACAGTTGATTGTCGTAGTTTTACCAGCACCATTGGGTCCGAGCAGACAAATCAGCTGATCCTTTGAGAAGTTTACCCATAAACCCTACGAGAAACATGCGGTCAGCAGTGTGTGTCTTTGCCCATATAATATTCATAGTTGAGGAAGAAAATTTGTTCCTTCCATTTAAAACAACTCACCGGACGTCGCTGTTTAGTTTCATTTAAAACTAATTCAATTGAGTTTGTTCCATAAGTTGACAATTTTCTGCTCACCTTAAGAGCTTGATAAGGTTTAGTCGTTTTGCCTTTGCAACAACAGCAACAGCTACACATACTGCGGGTGCCAGGATACGTCTTAACAAGGCCTCGTATCTGAACTGCAACATTCGGATCAACCGTGCCTGCTCTCGCATCTTTTTTGACAATGTTTTCCTCTTCAAGTACATCATCATCTAGAGCATTGTACTCATCCTTTGGGGCTGAATCTATGTCCTCTAAAAGAAGGGAGCAAAGGGCTGTCAGGAAACTGAATATAGTTGTGAGCTATCGATTAAAGTAGTAACCCTTGTCACCTTTGACCTTGTTTACAGATGTCCCAGTCCAGTACCCGGGCATTAAGAAGTAAAAACAAGGTTTTCCAACCCCTGATGCGTTTGGAAGTATGTTATCCAAGTAGATTGCCAAAGCAAGCCAGAGAAAGAAAGTGCTGGTCAGCCACCTGTAGACATCATTCTGCAGTTGATTGACAGTTGGTCAGTCAGTCTCATAAATGACCCCAAATTAAGAATAATGAAAAGTTTTCAGACTTTACGCACAATTGTAATAACACATTCTGGAAGACTTGGTAAGCAGTTAGCCCGAGTACTCCAACTAATTCCAATAGATTCAGGATCACTACTTGCATAGGACAATTGGTTCACGGCAACCGCAAGAAGATTAGGTGGGAATAATGACCATATTGTTCGTGTGGTAACAGAAACTGTTTTGGTATACGGGAATCCTGACACTGTAACAAGCTGAAATACCAACAATAAGATTGGTTAACCCACAGATACTTGTAGCTTGAATTCTGATGATTTAATTTATAACGGAATCTTGCCTGTGTCAAGAAGCTAAAAAGAAACATGGAGAACCCCACTGTATTGGCTGAAGATGACTTGCTAAGAAAGGCTGACAACATGTATGCAAAACCAATCTGGCGTCAAAAGAAGAAAACTGAAAGGGTTAACTATGGATAGGTATAAGTTATTAGTCATTTCTTGAGTAAGTAGTAAAAATTGTTCTCACCATATTCAGCTGGAAAAGGAAGAAAGCCAGAAACACAACTTCAAAACTGTTCTTCTTGAAAAAATCAAACTGAAACATGATCCCGAAAAGAACCAGAAGAAGTGATGAAATAAGCACAAGCATTCCCTCCCATGTGATCCAGGAGAACCAATATGCAGAGTCATAAAGACCCATCATGCTCATTGCCTGTGGAAGCGAAAGTAGTTTAATTAACATCGCTAAATCATGAATATAAAGGATGCTAAGCAAGAGCCACTAGTTAAAATCCATAAGCCAATGGAGGTAAAACCTGGCGAAGTTTGAGCTCTTTCTCTGCAACCAATGAACCCATTTGTAATACAAATCCAAACATGGCAAAGGCCAGGAAAAAGGGTGGTCCAATGACGGACAATAGAACGACAGCATCCTTGGGAGGATGAGGGAATTCCTTAAATCCAACAGTCCAGCTAAAACTTGCATCTGAATATCCCAGAACATAACATATGAATCAATGTTTAGATCAGATAAAATAGAAACTAAATATCTTTCAGGCACTTGAACCATTTGCGAGGACGTCCACACCTCCAAGAATAGAGCGAGCAATCTCACGCTCTGCCGCGATTTGAAGTGGGACTTGAAATTTGAATGTAGGATCTTCAACATCTCCACGCCGAGTAACTGTACTGGAATTAGTTTGTACGCCGTAACTGATTGCAGTGGAATTTATTTCTCTAAAATGCAGTGCTCCTGAGCAACGCATGGGATTTTGAAGAAGCCATGCATCTACGTCCTCTCGTGTTCTGAACGACGTCACCTGCATAAACAAAAGTGAACAAAACTTGACATGATCCCTTGTTGAAGTGCAGCGGAAAGCCAGCTGGCTCCATGGGGAAGAAGTCCGATGCGTTGGACCATGTAAAAAGTACAGTTTGAAATCCTTGATACCATACCTTACTCGCGGGAATGGGCCTACCAGGGTTATTATCCATAATGGAACGCGCGAGAGTGTGAAAGCGAGAGGTGTCGTTGCCACTCCAAATGAAATCAAAGCAAGGAGTCCTGGCGAAGAACTTCTGCTCGCAAGGAGGTATAGGGGGTGACAGCAGAGGTTTGGGGTCGGTGACTTTGTCGTCGGAAGTGGTCTTAGAGTTTCTAGACATGGTGGCCTTGTTGATGCAGAAGAGTAGTAAGATGAAGAAGAAGGAGGAGAAAATCTGCAGGAAACTTGCGCGCTTGTTCCTCCACGAAAGAAGCAAATTCTTGAGGAAGAGTGCCTTGAACTGTTGCAACATCTCTACGGACAAAAAGTGTGGAAAGGTAGGTTGGGCTTGGCCTTGGCCTTGGCGTGGGCGGGGGTTATGGTAATGATATGGTTGTTGACAGGAATTAACTTTTTTTCTTTTTTAAAAATTTCAACGTTTTTTCAGGAGATCTTTGACCCATCTGGCCACCGTCAGCTAGCAGATGATCCATGCAGGATCCTCCCACGCTAGGAGTAGGAGTAGGATCCCAACATCCGGAATGGGATTCCATCTCCAAAACCGTGTTTGGTCGTTTGTACATGATGAAGATATTAATTAGGATTTTATTTTTTACGAGTCTCCAGATCGTTTCTGGATTAAAAAGCAATTTTCTTTAAATGCAAAAATTCATTTCTTTAATACCACCAGAAATCCACCCCAATCCCTGGCTGGATCGTCAACCGATTCCCTTTGAACCGGAGATGTACGCGCCTGTATCAATGCATCTCCTTTTGTGTATAAATCATTTAATTACGGTACCGAATCATTTGCCGCACTCCCAGCCGGTTGAGATTTTTCTCTAAAAAGGGCTGTTTGGTACATTAAATGTTGCGTTATGAAGAGTAAATTACGCATTCCAAAATAGACAGTGGACTGTAATGAAAACAATCAAAATATTAGGCAGATATCAATTTCATTTATCAGTTGTGATACTCAAAATGTGAAAAATTAGATTATTTATAGTTAAATCTGAGCTATATATTATATTTTGAAGATACTTTCACCAAATACAACTTTAATTCCAGTATTTTGAAGATACGTCCCAATAAACCTTCCAAATTCTTCATATACATGTGGCTGTGCCCATTAATATCTATAATCCACATTGGATCTGATATGATTGTGCCCATTAAAAGTAATATTATCCTATTCCTACCCAAACAAACCAAGACCGTCCATTACGTTGTATGGCATTGGCATGGAGCCTTGTCCAAAGTTTGAGAATTTCAGATGGAATACCAAGGGCATATGTGGGTATCTACAAACAAACATTTAGGCTTTATCCAGCCGATAAACAGGGACAAGATTTTCTGTTCAATTTTATAGTGTCTTATTTTGTTTTATAAATCTCAATCATTCTTTTATACAGGTCCTACGTTTATTTATATAGGACCTACGTAGAATTCACATAAATAAATGACTGAGATTTATAAGACAGAATAAGATACCATAAAATTAGACAGAGGATCTGAACTCCGAAAAACATACCCTACCCGGAGTTGCCATTTAGAAGGTAGTAACGAGGTCTTTTGGTTAATCAATGTGATGTACAGGGGCAGAAAAGTCATTTCGTATCTTACTCATCGTTCTCTTCCCTTGCATGACATTTAACAAGCGTTCATGTCTAGGAAAAGGGCAGAACAAGCACTGAAACGGTGGGAGAGACAAAGTGAGTCTGTTACACATCTTGTTTCATCACTCTGTATTTCATATCTATCCAGACGGAGAGGAGAAGGGCGGAGAGGAGTTAGCAGGGATTGATATATGTGTATATATATATAGATTGTCGGGAAGGAGAGTGTTCTTTAGATTACAATGCCGCAAACGGACCTACCTGGTATTCCCATGGCGAATACGCCACGTAATCGTGCATCTTTCGGGACTCAGGCCAATGCTTTACTTCGAAAGAACTTAACTTTCCAGGTCGCTCTATGCTCTATATATTTCTATATCGGTGTTCGTGTTTGTATGTACTCTTGGTTCTGATTATCTATAAGCCTGTGACGGTGATTGTAGTGATTGATTTCACCTCATTTCGGTTGTTTAACATGTTTGTGTTGAATTCCTGAGAATATTTTATCTTTTGTCTTTATATGGTCTATCTTCTTTTGGAACGAAAACTATTTGGGCTAAGAATTTCCTAAGCTTTGTTTTCTTGTAGTTGAATCTGGATTTTAGGTAACACGATTCATAATTGATGAAATGACATGAAAATCTAGTATATATGTGCTTAAGGTAAAAATTCTCTCCAGATCTCATTGTGAATGTGATTAAGTTAACCCACTTTTGCTTTTGTTTTCATTTATTTCTCCATTCATTGTGGAGATGTTGGAGATGTAACGGTTGAGAGAAACGGGTGATTTTGAATTGCATGCCAATGCGTTGACTTGCACTCATGTTCGAATGTCATGTATCCTTTGTTTTTCTTTTACAGAAACGCAAGGTTATGACAAATTGTCGGCTCATTAGCTTTCCATTTGTACTCTGCATGCTGCTTTCTCTCATTCAAGCTTTAATTAACAAAGGGCAGGGCCCCCCTGGAGACAAAGACAGCAACTGTCTCTCAAATCCAAATAAAGTCGGGTGTCCAGCGCCTAGGCTCCCTGAGTGGCCTCCTCTCTTGCAAATTCCGTTGACCGAGTATCGTGCTGTGAAGACCAATGTGCTTCCCTTCACAGATTTGCCAGATGAGTCATGCAGAACTGTTAAAGGTTCCTGCCCTGTAACGGTACTTATGACTGGAAGTAATCAATCTCTTGGAGAAAGTATGCATACCTTTTGTCCTCCTCTCTTCAACTGTTGCATCATTGTTTTTATTTTTTAAAAATTTGATAAATGAAGTGTATATGAAAGAATTATCTCTATCATTATGTCCAATTCATTTTTTTTTTGATAGTCTTGGCTGGGAATATGTTCTCAAATTCTCCCAACTTGAGGCCTTCCAATTATACAGATATGGTAGACAACTATGTGCTGGTCAGTTGTTTCTACCTTTTCAAATTTTCTTGTATATGCCATAGTCATTGGCTACCTTGCTTATCTCTTGTCAACCTTAAATGGTTCAGGGTGTAGATGGCGACGCTGACCTAAATAACATAAGTCCGGTATTGGATGGCAACATGTATTATATTCAGCCGAAGTGCTTAAATGACTCCAGCGCTCTCATCCAGTTCCCAGCATTAGACAATATGCAAAGTATGTAATGATATATATTGTCCAACTAGCAAGTGGTGGAAATTTAGTTGTTGCAAACAAATGTTTGAATGCAGATAACCTATATGTTAGGCAATTATGGATCTGAATATGAGAACTGTTACTCGAAACCTTATTTTTCTTACTTTCGAGGACAATTTGTATGTAATATTCTGTAACCTCTGATTTTTCTGTTTTGGTCTCTAAATGTAGGTCTAACATGTGCTCAAGCCTTAAACTTGTGGCGAAATAGTTCTTCTGAGGTGAACAAAGAACTGTACCAAGGTTATAGCCAAGGAAATTCAGAGGGGAAGATTAATGAGATACTAGCAGGTGGACCTGCCTTAATTGACTGTTATTTTTATCTCTGGACTGTAATGGCTTTCTTTAGAAATATAACATCTGCAATGTCCTGCAGCCTATGATTTCTTAAACTCTGATCACAAAACGTTCAATCTGAGCATCTGGTACAACGCAACCTCTGAAGACAGCAATATGGGCATTAATTTTCTCTCTGTTCCGGCCACGGTGAATCTGGTACGAACTGGAAATATAGATGTTCCGTATTTATTCTTATTGTTTTAGTACTTGCCGGGTTCGAGGCTTTAGTCTGAGAATTTTCTTTATTGAAAGTGTTGTAAAATCATAAAGTCCTTGAAATTTTTCTCCTTTTCATGACTGCTGCTCCTTTTTGCCTTCTTTCTTCTTCCCTTCTTTTTTGTTTCTCTCTTGGAATTGCTGGCTGCTTTTTATCGTTTCTCCACTATTTCTCAAAATTTTTGAAACTCTTCCTCTCTGGAAAGTTGTCCATCCTTCGTAAAAGGGGCATCTGTTTAGGAGATAATATTTCCCTTCTTTCATGTTTCATGACAAATTGCTTTCAGTTTTGCATTGCCTGAATTTTACAATTCTACATCCACAGGCGTCAAATGCTTACCTGAAGTTTGTAAAAGGGCCTGGTGCACAGATACTACTGGAACTTATCAAAGGAATGTATCAACCTGTTGCCAATGGTAACATAGATATTGCATCTCTTCTTGGGACAATCTTCTTTACATGGGTTGTTCTACAACTATTCCCCGTAAGCATCTGAACACTTGGTTCATTTTAATCTATCATAAGGTTTGAACCCTATGATAACAAATTCCTGAACATGTAATATTTTCAATGTGTAAATTCTTTTGTTTAATGTTTTTACGTTTTAGGTGGTGATGACATCTCTGGTTTACGAGAAACAACAAAAACTGAGGATTATGATGAAAATGCACGGACTTGGTGATGGGCCTTATTGGTTGATTACATACATGTATTTTCTATTCATATCCGCGCTGTACATGCTGGTTTTTGTAATATTTGGGGTTGTTATAGGTAATTTCCAGTCATTCTATCTTTGTTCGTCATTTGCCTTCAGTTTCTGATTTTTCAGTGCAATTGCAGGTTTGAAATTTTTTTCAACGAATGCCTACAGCATCCAATGTGTATTTTACTTCATGTACATAAATCTGCAAATTTCCGTGGCTTTCCTGATGTCAACTTTCTTCTCAAATGTTAAGACTGCCACAGGTTTGAAATAAATCAGAAGTCATTTAGGCTTCTATCCCAGTATTAATGTTCATGAATATGATGGTTGACTTTTAATGGGTTACAGTTGTTGGCTATATAAGTGTCTTCGGTACTGGGCTCCTAGGTGCTTTTCTATTCCAGAATTTCATTGAAGATTCACAATTCCCCGGTAAGTAGCAGCTATCTGCAAAAGCGAATAACATGGATGTTTTGCAGATATAAACATCTTTACGGATTAGTGTGTAGACTTCGCTCATTATGATGACTCACTTCCTGCTGGTTGCAGGAGTCTGGATCATTGTAATGGAGCTATATCCTGGTTTCGCTCTATTTCGAGGGCTATATGAGTTTGGGCAATATAGTATGAACGCAAATTTGGCGGGGATTGGTGGCATGAAATGGGAAAATTTGGATGATCCAGAAAATGGGATGAAAGATGTATTGATTATCATGTTTCTGGAGTGGCTATTCTCGCTTTTTCTTACATATTACATGGACCAAGTTTTTGGGAGTGGGAAAAGTCCTCTGTTTTTCCTGCAGAACTCTACCAAGAAAAATCCATTATCTCTTCGGATGCAAAGTATGCAGAGGCAGGGATCCGAAGTTGTTAATATGGAGAAACCGGATGTCGCTCGGGAAGTAATGTCTCATCTGTAGAAGTAGTTGAGTTTCTTTTCCAAGGACCAAAAGACTCGCATTTATGTTTTCTTTTCTGAAATGCATGCAGAGGGAGAAAGTTGAGCGTTTACTGCTGGAACCAAGCGCAAGCCATGGAATCGTTTGCCATGACCTTAGAAAGGTGTATCCAGGGAGGGACGGGAACCCTAAGAAAGTTGCAGTGAAAGGATTATCTCTTGCTTTACCTAGAGCTGAGTGCTTCGGTATGCTTGGTCCCAACGGTGCAGGGAAGACATCTTTTATTAGTATGGTCAGTCAACATTTTCCTGAATTAAGTAAACGGATGTATGTACTTAGGACTCACTCATTTACTTTTTCTGTTAATTAGATGATTGGGCTCACAAAACCTACTTCAGGGTCAGCATACATTTCGGGTCTGGATTTACAGACTCAGATGGATTGCATTTACACCTGCATTGGTGTATGTCCCCAGTACGAGTAAGTCAGAATCCTAAAGACCTCAATTTCATCCTCAACTTCATTTTCAACATTGTCTTTCAAATCATAACCTATTTGTTCTCTGACATTCTTAGCTTGCTTTGGGAATCTTTAACGGGAAGGGAGCACTTGTTGTTTTATGGTAGACTTAAGAACCTAAAAGGCTCCGCATTGAACCGAGTAAGTTTCGTGATTCTCATTTCTAATAAGCATTTGCACCGAAAAGACCTGGTTTTGAACGACTCTTTAAATTGGGAAACATCATAATGTATTTCTTCCTTGGTTTTGTTTTGAATAAATAAGATGTGTTTTACAATTTCATATACGAAACAACTCCCAAGGTTCACTTTTCTGCTGTCATTATTATTTCTTACATAGGCTGTAGAAGAATCTCTTAAGAGTGTCAATTTATTTAATGGTGGGGTTCCTGACAAACAAGCTGGGAAGTACAGTGGAGGCATGAAGAGAAGGCTAAGTGTTGCCATTGCACTGATTGGTGATCCCAGAGTGAGTATATATCAAACTGGATTATTGCGTTTGTAAAAATCTTTATGGTCTGCCTAATAATTTGAAAACTTTTCTAGGTGGTTTACATGGACGAACCCAGCACTGGACTAGATCCAGCTTCAAGAAACAGTTTGTGGAATGTAGTGAAGCGTGCAAAGCAAGATAGAGCAATACTTCTCACAAGTACATAATCTTTTTCTTTTGTATGGTTGATCTATTTTGATCGTTAAGAGCTTGTTTTAACTGGGTTGAACATGCCTCTTTCAGCACATTCAATGGAAGAGGCAGAGGCCCTTTGTGATAGGCTAGGCATTTTTGCTGATGGCAGCCTGCAATGCGTAGGAAACCCTAAAGAGGTAACTTTGCGAAAAATGTTCCTTGCTACTTCTACAACTTGCTTCACATTTGTCCTTTTCGTTAATTTCTTCAGTTTAATGGTTTATACATAATGCTGTAAGTTGCTTATTTTCTTCCTCAAGTAGTATGTGGATTTTACACAAAAATGAAAGTAACCCTCTTTAATGCATGACAGTTGAAGGCTAGATATGGGGGATCCTACGTGTTTACTATGACAACAACGGAGGAACATGAGAAAGAAGTTATGAACATGATCAGACATCTCTCTCCTAATGCTGAAAGGACTTACCATATCTCTGGAACACAGAAATTTGAGATCCCAAAACATGAGGTCAGAATTGCAGATGTGTTTCATGCAGTTGAAAATGCTAAAAGTAGATTCCCAGTGTTTGCCTGGGGTTTCTCCGACACCACCTTGGAGGATGTTTTCATCAAAGTTGCAAAGGCGGTCATAGTTCATTAGCAGCCTCTCCAGTAATCTTCACCTAGTTTTATGAACATTTTCCATTGTCAATTTAATCTTAATAAGTGAACCAGAGGACGTCAATCATTTCGTCAACATGAATTCGGAGCTATTTCAGTAAATACCTTTTTCTTTTCTTCCATTCCTTTTCTAGGATTTCCACAAACATAGTATTTGAACATGTTGAACCCTAGCACTAGGAATTTGGAGGCGACCAATTACTTGTTTCTTTCCCATGATCCTAATTGTCTTGTTTCCATTTCAGAACTAACGAGCTGGACAAAATGGACGTGAACTTTTTAATCTAATATCAATATGATATTACCAACAAGTGATTCACCAAAATGCGAAACGCTTACAATAAATTTTAATATTTATAAAATATTTATTAAAATTTTAGACAATTAAATTTCTATCCATTACATATCACATCAACACTAACTGATTATGAATTTAATATTTTTTCATTCGTGTGGATGCTATTATAATTTGTGGCATAGGTTAAATGCGTGAAATTTAAGTTAAAATAATTTAATTTTTGTTTTATATTCTTAATAAAACTTAATGGAATTTAATTATAATATAATATGACTAACCTAATTAAAATTTTTTTATGCTCATTTAAGTTAACTTTTATTTTATAGTAGTTGAAAACTTCTGATCCTCGTCACCAATGTTCATGTATAGTTTTAATTTTTTATTTCATTGCTCGAGCTCATCAAAGATGAGATGGTTATTGTTACAAAGGTTTTCTAAGCACTAAGTTGCACCAACTCTTTCGCACGACAATCTCACTTAGGTTCATTTAAGCAAGATTTAGTCTTTCCCACGTGGTTGTTGACAAAATAACTTGTTTTCGAATGCCATACGACCCTCGAGTGTTTGACTCTCGAACTTTAGAAGATTATTGAGAAAGCACTAAACTAACAAAGAAAACAATAGGAGCACGAAAGAGATACAATAAATGCTAACCTTTAGTACTTCCCTAAAATTATACAAAGGATTGCTCTCTCAATCTGACGTGAGAAGCAAGACTTAAATGAGTTATTTATAAGCATCTCTGGCTTGATAGCTAAGTTAGAATCCTAATTAAACTCAACTAGCCATATCACTTCTTATCATAATTAAATGATATCACATTATCCGATAAGATGACATCCCATCTAAATAGGACTTTGATAAGATTTATCTACACTCCAACTACCAAGAGATTACATTTAATTATGAAAGACACATTCATATCCATGAATATCTTTACTATCTTCAAATGATCCTCCCACATTATCTTTATCTTTCAGAGCTGATGTCTATCTACTGTGATCTTATCCGCCACATCCTCCAAGATCTCCCCACGATCTTTATCTGTTGATGATGAGTTATCCAAGTCCAAATCCTTTTATAGCACACTGTTCTGGTCTATGCTTACCCATGTTAAGTCCATTAGTCATGGTCTATTCATTTGAGCATACATGAAGCCCTTTAGTTCATCAAGAACTTAGCCTTAGCCAAGTTGGTCCGTAAAAGGTTCGAAACTCTAACAAAACTCGCACCATGCTTTATTTAACTTTCCAAGTTACCTTGGCCTTTCGCATGCCACCGTCTTGCGTGTGACCTAGCTAACCTTTGACCTAAGGCCAGTTTCTAGCTAGGTGTGAAATGCTTTCATGTGTTATGGAGCTAACAAACCACCCCACTAGGTGAATTTGATGCCCTCGTCAAACTAGTCTGAAGATAGACATTCACTTGATCCTCGAACTGCCATAATGTAATATCTTTCTCCTACATAGCTTTCATGGTCAACTTTCCCTTCCACTGGATTAAGAATTCGATCATACAATTCTTTTTATGTTGCCCCATTGTTTGATGATCTAAGATCTTCTCCGCTTGATCCTTGAACTGTTTCCTCACAACTAATGAAGCTCTCTTCACCTGACTCCTATTCGGATCTAATGCATCCTCACGATAAGGTTTGAGAAAACTGACATGAAAAGTAGGGTGTACCTTCAATCTTTTGGGCAATCTGTATGCCACATTCCCCACTTTATTTATCA
>JAOSBM010000206.1:12105255-12118792 GCA_027568955.1 Erythroxylum tenue | reverse complement strand
TCGACTTGTGTGTTGGGCTTGGGGAATATCTTGTCTTTTGTTTTTGGGATGTTTCAAGAGCAGATCCAAGTAAGGTTTAGCACCAAGTGACAGTAGTAGGGTTTCAGCAAGGCTACGAGCCCCGGGCGTGGGCAACAGTCAGGCTCGTGTCTCGGGACCGTCGGGCTCCGGGATCGGGGTCCGACAGAGCACTAAACAAAGAGGAACAAAAGAGTGACTTAGGAATTGCAACAAAAAGGACAATGGAAAATTAAGTATTCAAATCTCTAAATTTTCAGACTTAGTTATCTAGGAAAGAGGAGTTCTGATTGTAAACTCCTCTTATCAAATAGAATGCTTAATTAGCAAGAAGATTCATAAATAAATATTAGAAAAATGTCAAACTAAAATTAGTCAATAAAATTTTGACAAATATTTTAAGTAGCGTTTAAATTAAAAATTTTAAAAATTAAAATTCATATAAATTTTCTAAAATATTTGAATTTAAATTAAATTTTAATAAAAATAGTAAGATTTCATTTAACGGTTTTGTTTTAAAAAATTGTATTGCTAGTATCATTTGTAAAACCTAAATATAATTAATATGTGGCCTATTAAATAATTATGACTTTAATAATATTAAATGCTAACTTATGATTGATCAATTTGATGAAGTAAGATAATGTTGATTAATTAAGACAAGATTTTATTTTAAACATACCGTTTGATGGTAACGATTCAGGATATCTTTATTTAATTTGAAACTGATCCTTTCTCTCGCCTATATACACTTATGTTTATTTTCACAATAAAAAAAGCAAAATTATTGAGTGAAAGAAAAGAGAAATAAGTTTCTTCACATTCAATCTTTTGAAAGGGTTTGTCTCAATCAAACTTACACTTATGAATCAAGGTATGTACTTTCTATTTTATATTTTCATGTAAACATAGAATTTTTAAATCTGGGCTAAAGAATTATTGTGATTATGTCTATGCAATAAATTATGCTTACTGAGGACTCTTCCCAAGCTTTATAGAAAGATTTCTTATCAATTGTGCTTGTACCAGTAATAACAGTTAGTTTTTCAAT
Source organism: Erythroxylum tenue (assembly GCA_027568955.1). Classification (NCBI taxonomy): domain Eukaryota; kingdom Viridiplantae; phylum Streptophyta; class Magnoliopsida; order Malpighiales; family Erythroxylaceae; genus Erythroxylum; species Erythroxylum tenue. The sequence goes on along the minus strand of JAOSBM010000206.1, from coordinate 12,117,723 downwards.
TTGAAGTGTCAAATCAAGACCCAACACATCAAGGTAGAATTGAACTTGTTCACACCGGTCAGAGTAATTTAATCCATTAAAGAATGAAACAGATGAAATAACTGAATTAAAATGAACAGGAGCAGAAAATGCAAAATATAATAGAATGTTCACACATTAATTTTTCGAGCGATAAAACTTAACACTTAAATCAAATTCAAAACAATTATTCCACACAAAATATTTAGTGTATATCTAATATTTCCTTTGGGCAATTCTAAAACATACCCTAATTACAATAATGATGCTAATTTTATGACTTAATTGATAATTAAATATACCTCAAATAAACATCGTCTTCAAATGAAGTTATCATAAATTTTCTCCAAACATGTGTCACGTTAACATTGTCCAAGATATACAAAATGCAATTTTCCTGTCCCGTTACAAATTTGTACTAAGAACTGTTATGAATACTATCGGGATGATGTTTCATAACTAGGAAAGAAAATATTGATATCCAGTAACAACAGCCTTCTTGTTCTTTGGCGAGGATACAAGAATTCATTCTATTAGAGCATGCTAATTAGCTTCTACCTGAAGAAGACGTGAAGAACAACGAACCTAAAATATTATACATCATAAGTGCTACAAAAAAAATTGAAATAGATTGCCTCAAAAGTGGAAAAATCAGCGGACTTGTTGAAAACTACGACAATCACCAAAACCAGGCACTACGGCTATCAACAGCCTTAACAGATGTAGATACCAGAGGCATTCGGCCAAACTCAGCAACAAATCTGTTGACGCATGTCGTTCTTCTTTCGCTATGACCTCCCAAGCTACTAATTCCAGTAGAACCAATCTCAAATATCTTACCTACAAATATCAAACAAGTAAGAAATCGTAAATAAAACATGCATAATCTCACTGACTGATAACAGCAGATCCAAAAGGAACGAGACACAATAAACAAAAGAAAGGCAACTTATATAAGATAAACTAGATACCTTTCACCCAGATAGGGGGAGCAGCAGTCACATTGGCCACAAGAAAAGACATAGCAATATCTTCACAATTCCTAATAGTCAATATCAACGATCAAGGACAGTCAATCATGCTTACATTAAAACGAAAATAGAAGAAACAACAAATAGTTACATCTGAAGCAGAAGCACCTGTTCTTGGCGACATAATCTCTGATTGATGCCGGCATCTTATTCGTGTACATGCTGAGATACTTTCTGTGGAAAAAAGCTGCTTTTGAGAGTACCATACTGTAAGTACCAGTCCACCAGACAGACCACCATCCACCATATCTGTAGTATTCCTTTCCCCGCTGATACAGAAGTAGTCACAGAATTTTTAACAGTTTGGTTAGTTTTAAGAAAACAATCACACACAATCAATGGTTAAAGCCATAGCTTCTAGCAGAACAAAGACTGAAACAAGAGATGACAAAGCCCTTTATCAGCTAACTGTTCTTAAAGTTGTCTCTATATTGATCTTTCAAATCTATGTGTCATCGCTATGTAATGTAATGCATGGGCATGAGAATCAGCCCATAAAAGAACATAGCAAAAAAATAGCTTTGCTGTCTTTATAGTAGGTTTAGAACATGGGTTTATGCCCCACATAGGCCAATAAGTGCCATTAATTCCTCCCCTCATCGCCGTCCTTTAACATACTCCCTCTTATTCAAAATAAAAGTCATTTTTAGAGGGATGCACACTTATTAAGAAATCTAATGAAATGTTTGATATACCCTTATTAATTGCATGTTGAACTGTCTTGAAAATGTAATCTGTGTAATCAGGATGTGAGAGAAATTAAGGGGTAATTTTGGAAGTAAAATTATAAACATGCATGAAAAGTCACGGACGACACTTATTTTGAATAATTAAAATCCATCTACAACGACTTTTATTTTGGATAGAAGGGAGTATTAAATATTGAGGACCATCGAAGAATCTAAAATATGAATAAGCAAAAAATAAGTGAGTGAGAACATCACAAAACTAACAGCAGCAAGAAGAACAAATGAAAAGATGAGACATACAGATTGATCGACCCAATGTGCCCGCGGTACAAATCCCACCATCGCATCTGGGGCACTTCGCCAGACATTGAATGCAAACTCCACTGAGGAACAAGGAAATATGACATCATCATCAATTGAAAAAACAGCATCAGCCTTCAAATCCTTGATTTCTTTAAATCTGTTGTTCAAACTGTCTTCCTTGTTTATATCAAATACCAAATCTACTTTCCTTGCACCTCTAGAGTTTAACTGTACAACATCACTTAGAAATTGGATAAGAGATTCTGATGGAGGATTAGGTTCACTCCAGACAATATGTATGGAATCAAGCCCTGGACATGATGAATAATGAGAAATTGATTTCTTAAGCAGATCATATCTCTTCCACGTGTTCATCAAAATGGCATAACTCTTCCTGCATAAAAATATCAAGACTCCATTAAGAGGAAAGAAGGAAAGAATCTTGCCAATCAATTATTCCTTTTGGTAGGATAGAGTTTCATCTGCATATATTTCCGACTAATGATGCCCCAATCCAAGTCATGCTGATCAGATGAGGATGATTTGAACCAGTGTAAAAATGCTAAACTGAAGAAATTGTATGTTCATTAAGTGGTCCAAGTAGCATTCATAATAGACCTCCTCAGAATAGTTTTCCTTTTTCCTTGATTCTTTTGAAGTGGAAACTTGTATACAAATCTAACTTTAAATCTGAGGCAGCACCAATCCCAAAAATGAAAAATTAAAGTCATTTATGTGAATAAATAAGTCAATACAAGTAAATATAAAAACATATATTTCCAAGTCTGTAGGTTATAAGGAAAGTGAAAGGCCTTATCAATGCGCTTCCTATCAACCGGCACATCGTGAATCAAACATAGTCAGCAAACTTTTCTAGTTCATTTTTCATTAAATTCAACAGACAAGAATTTTACCAAATGCGGACACATGAAATTTAAGAACTGTGAGAAATTGCAACATAAATATCCAATTATAATTGGATAACAACCGAGGTTAATAAGAGATCGAAAAGTGCAAAGAAGTCGCACTTACCCTGGAACAGTAAGAGGATCAGAAGAAAATACGCTATTATTGGTCCATCCATTGAACTTCGACGCTCGGCCAGCGAGCGCAAGAAGCGTAAATACGATGCAACACAAAAGAAGCAGTTTGATCTTCGCCGATCCAGCGGTAGTTTTCATTATTTGCCGAAATCTTTGTACACCGCGACGATTAATCCAGGAACCGCCTCCTCTCATCGCCGGTCGCGTGACGCTTTTATGTGTATTCAGATACAAGTTTCAAGTCAATGATTCGCAGAACGGATCAAACCAGAGGCACGTGGTGGTCTATTAACGAGTCGACTCGTCGGTACAGTACCGTTGTCGGAAGAGAAGAAGAGATCGTAAGGTAAACAAAAAAGCAAGACGCGGAAAAAATGGAGCAAATAGTCCCGTGTTCTGGTTCTAATAGTGAAGCAAAATGGAGGTGCTATAGCTCTTGGGAAGCAGAGGAATGTCCGTCCTCCTTTCACATCTTTTATTGCTAACTGAAACACAGAGGGTTTTGGTCCGTTTGGATCTTCCCATTCGTGCGAGGACAGCGGAGATTGTTATAGCGTGTCAAACTACTATTTTTTTATATTTGTGCCCTCCACCGGGAGCTTGCCTATCGAATCATAAGCCGTTCAGTCATTCCTTACCATGGGATTTAATCCCGTGATGTTAACTTTGTTTTGTTCACTGCTGGGCCCGGGACCAACAGTATCAGACGCTCCGTTAGCATTTCAAGGTTTAGGCAGGGACTTTCATGATAGTTAATAGATTCTCTTGCATAAATTCCGAATTCAAATTTCAAAAATAACATAAGCTTGACACGAACAATGTTTAAATAATATCAAATTAAAAATATAATGAAAAAATATAGCAAATAAAAATTGAAAGATGCCAAATGAGAATAAAAATATTAAAAAAGTGAATATGAAAATTATTAAATGAGATTATTTTTTTCTATCATATTTTTAAATTTTAAGTTTTTTATTTCAAATTTAATTAATTAGACTTGGTTCATCATGCACCGTCCATACGTCATAAATTATTGGATTTGTTCTAAATTGATAACTGAGGGATGATTGACAATCTAACTCTAGTGTTTTGAATTTGTTATTTATGATTTGAGTGGAGCCTTGTAAGGTAAGCAAGAAGGATGTATTAAATGTAAAGCTAATAATATAACTACTTTGTACACACCAAGACAAGCCGCCGGAGCACATACCAATAAACACCAAGGCGTCATGGTTTGGTAGCGTGCACAAAGGCCCGGTTGAAACAACTAGGAATGGAGATCAACCGATGAATTGTCGGTTTGGAGTTAGCGGTGGCGTGTCCAAAAACATGTCAAAAGGCTCGTAACTTACAAGATAGAGGATAACCGAAAATGACTTTCTCAAATTAGTACTACCAAATTCATTATCTTGACCCTTAAGCATGGCGAAAAGTCTTTTAATTAACAAAAATTTCTTAAAACCCTTTCACTAGTAATTTTTTGAAATTATCCTGGTAATTTTTTGAAGTTTATTTAATTAACAAAAATTTCTTAAAACCCTTCCACTAGCAAAGCAAAACAAAATGTTTAAGATTTCAAAAATTAAACCAATATTAAACTGATATAAAATTAACTAAAGATTAAATAAAATTAAAAAAATTTAAAATATGATTGAAAAAATTAACAGAAGTTTAAATTAAAAAATTATTAAATAAAATTTAATAAATCTATTTTGCTTTATAAAAACTTATTTATCACAAAATCAATTAATAAACTTATAAATTTTTTAATAATAACAATTAAAATAAATCAATTTAAAAATTTAAATAAAAAATTTGTCAGTTTAAAATATTAACAATTAAACCAATTGTTCGGAATAAATTTGTAAGCAATTAATTGCAAAAGTGTGGTCAATATAATCATAGGCCAAGTAGATCTGTCAAGGCCTGTTTTGTTCTCCATAGTTGGCCCAATCTCAATACAACCACTAATAGGAGTGAGTAGTGGCAGCTCTCCTATTCCATCTTTTTCTTGTGAAAACCCTAGACCTCGACCTGGAACTCTCTCACAAGTGACAACTCCCTCCTAATTTTTGGCCTTTCGGAGATCGGAGAATGGCGACTACCGAACGCACAGTCCTCCAATTTACACCAACACCATCTTCAACGAGCCTGTCGGCGAAGGTCCACCCCTTGGTCATCTTCAACATCTGCGATTGCTATGTCAGGCGTTCTGACCAAGCTGAGCGCGTCATTGGCACGCTCCTTGGATCTATATTACCCGACGGCACCGTTGATATCCGTAACTCTTATGCCGTTCCCCACAATGAGTCTTCCGGTCAGGTCATTGCTCTCTCTCCTAAAGACTTTGTTTGTGTTGTTATCTTCTCATTATGTCGTCGTTGAATTCTGGTAATTTATCTTTTCGATGATAGAGGAACGTGCTTGAGGTCGTAATTTTCCATTTATTACACTCCTGTTATGAGTGTTAGACCCCCGATCTTGAGTTTCTTATGGTGATTAAAATTTTGGATGAATACTAACTTGCTTAGTATTTCAGATAGGTCCTGTTTTAGTTTGGATGATGTTTATTATAATTGGTCCTGCTTTAGTTTGGATGATGTTTAGTATAATTATGATAGGTCCCAGCCAAAGCTCCTGAAGCAGAGATAAAGTGTACTGTTCGAGAAAGAACAGAGCACAATGTTTAGAATAATTTTCTCGTACTTTTCTATTCGTTGGAAGAGCTTAAATACATATATTTGCTCACCACTCTTCCTAGATTTACGACCACAACTATCGTGCACAAACCGAAACTAAATCACTAGATCATGTAAGCATAAATAACAAACTTGCAGAATAATAGGAATCCAACTGAAAGAAAGACTACACACAAACAACTCTTCCTTCGAACGTTGCAGTTCAAGACTTAGTCCAAGTATTTTTGATTTGGCCTAGAAACACGCTGAGATTCCGTGGTTTATCAATTACTTGCAACCTTTTATGTATTAATTTAAACTTAACTTGAATTTCGAACTTGTTGACAATTCTAAACAAGAAAAGGGTAAATTAGGGCTTGAGCTTATTTTTCATTCATATCTATTTCTGGGCAATTTTCTTCTTTAAACAGAAGATATTTTGCAAAGCATTTGAACTAAAAATGTGAAATTAAACAAGGGTAAATCAGGATTCTTCATTTCTCTACAATCCTCTATGTTTATTTCCATTAGTAGATGACCCATGGTTGTTTAAAGTTCAATTTTTAGTCACTTTTATTTTGAAGAATATCCAGGTTCATCTAAGCAATGGGACAAGTCCTCGATAAGGCAAACATATCACTTTGCAAATTTGGTTTTGGTTGTGATATATGTTCATTCTATCGATAAGTTTCTTATATTTGATTATTCTTGCTGCAGGTTGCTTTGGACATTGATTACCACCACAATATGTTGTTGTCTCACCAAAAAGTGAATCCCAAGGAAGTTATTGTCGGATGGTAATTCCACTTGCTACATGTGATTTAACGAAATAAGAGAAGGAACACTGAACATTCATTTTACTAGTACTGCTTTGCTTTATTGTACAGTGAATTTCTAGGGAACACATGCATTTTACTAGTACTGCTTTACTTGTACAGTGAATGTCTATTTTGATCTTTTCGCAATTTGTCCGTCTAATAATTTATGTGGATGCTTGCTCTCTATGTTTGCTTTTCTGAGAGTCTTATGAGAACCATTTGAGCTTTCAGATATGTGGTTGATCTGGAATACAGTTCGACTCTCTATAACAGGAGTTAATGAATGTTTCATATGTTCTATTCTTGTGAAAGGTATTCAACTGGGTTGGGAGTCACTGGTGGCAGTGCTTTGATTCATGACTTCTATTCTAGAGAAGTTCCCAGCCCTATTCATCTGACTGTTGACACAGGATTCAGGAATGGAGATACTGCCATAAAAGCTTATGTTTCTGTTAATCTATCTCTTGGAGAGAATCAACTGGCTGCACAATTCCAAGAAATTCCTCTTGATCTTCGCATGATTGAAGCTGAGAGAGTTGGATGTATGAACCTTCCTATATTTTCCTTTTACCAAATAATTGCTTCCGCATTCTGAAGCATCTTTGCACATGTGTAAAGGTGTATGCATGATCATCCAATTTTCTATGTGGCTTCTATCTGCCCAAATTATAACTGGATATTGTTATTAGTTGCATTTATTTAGGGCAACCATCTAATATGCAACTGCAATTTCTTCTTTTTGTGTGTGCTTTTATAGGGTTGGTTAGATTTGTGATGAAAATTGCAAAATTTTTTGTTTTTTATTTTTTCCCTTCTCATTATGAGAAAGTTAGATTTAGTTTAGTTTCTATATCGGGTTCCTTAATTATGATCTATAGGTGAGACTTTGCAGTAGTAGAGAAGAAAATTTTATGTTTTTCATATAACTACTAGGTTTCTGCTTAATTGGCATTCTGGGAGTTAGGAGTTGAAGCCAAATCCCTGCACTATTTTAAATTTAAATTTGATTTGGGTTTTGTGCTTGTAATAAAATTGCAGTTGACATCCTGAAGACAACAACGGTAGATAAACTTCCAAATGATTTAGAAGGAATGGAAACTTCAATGCAGCGGCTACTAGTTCTGATCGATGATATATATAAATATGTGGACGATGTTGTGGTAAGTTAGGATTATATTCTTTTTCTAGTCTTGCCTATCTGTTGCGTGAAACAAGGCTTTGGAAACTTCAGGAAGGGCGTGCCTTACCAGATAATGACATTGGACGATACCTAGCTGAGGCTGTGTCTTCCCTTCCTATACTATCTCCACAGGTCTTTGATAAGCTTGTCAACGACAACCTGCAGGTAACATTATGTTTTTATATTGATGGATCAATTTCATTCAAACTAATTGTTAAAATTTTATGATCTTTAAGATGATATCTGTTATCATTCACTTTGTTTTATACTTATATCTTACGATTTTCAGTGGAGTCCATTTATATTAACTTTTTACGCTTGGTCCTTGCAGGACAATTTGCTATTGTTGTATTTGTCAAGCATTACCAGGACACAACTCAGCTTAGCAGAAAAGTTGAACACGGCTGCCCAAATCCTCTAATTTGTTATCCAACTGAAAAACGGCCATACTGGTTTTGAAGATTTTGCTGTTGGTAATGTATCCCTGACATTGAGGAATTTTGAGAAGGCGTTGTTGGTTCAGGTTGGCTATAACACAAATTTATCCTCTGCTGTTGCCTTGAAGCTTTAGCTTATGTGCAGAAAATTTAGCATCAGGATAAGTTTTACACTGAATGGTATTCTTTTTGTTTTAACTTAATATTAATGTGAAAGTTCGACGTTAGAAGCTTTGTCCAAGGTATACTGTGGCTTGGGGTTGGGTTTACACAAATCTCTTTCGTCATTTGGTATGAATCCGACGAGATCGGATTTCCATTTTTATGTTAACAAGCACCGTATATACTCTTTAGGATGGCATTATGTTACGATATAATTGCAAGATATGGGACTTGATTCTGAGTTGATGTTGGGTTTATATAGGCTTATGAGCTTTCTCATTTCTTGAGTAAGCTCATGGAGTTGAGCGCTCTCATAAGACCTGTAATAATTGGTATCAGAGATAATATCACTCCCCGAGTGATCATACCACAGGTGGTGATGCCAATACTGTAGTGTTCGCCCAAAGGTCTAGTGCACAGCCAGCGGATGCCTGGGCTGCGGAGCATGGTGGGATGTTATGATCTAATTACAAAATATAAGACTTGAGTCCCACGTTGGTTAATAAGGAGTTGATGTGGGGTTTATATAGGCTTACGGATTCTCTCTTTTAAAGTTGGGTTCTACTGGAAGATCTTTGTCACATTAATCCTCACTCCTCAGTCCCCGCTGAGGGACAGAGTCTTGAAAACAAGCTAAATTAACTAATTCTTTGTTTGAATATTGAATCTTAAGAACAGACTAAGCACCTGAACTTGGCAGAGAGTAATTGTTCCGTTGGCTTTATTAAAATTCCTTGACAGGGGAGAGTCTACCATTTCTAAATTTCACGTTCTAACCACGTGGACGGTAAGGAAGTATAGTAATAGTATCTGTTTGAAAAGATTTTTGAAACTATTTTCGGCTTTCAAAAGCAAGTTTGTATTAAGAAGCTGATTTTAAAGTTCATAGTTTCTATTTCCCAAATCACTGTATTGATTTTAATTAATTTTGGAACATGACTACTAGATCAATAATTGGATAGTTTTTTTTTTAATGCTATCACTTGGTAACAAAAATAATTTTTATTTACAGTAGTTGCCTTAATTTCATGGTTTGAGATAAACTCTATTTGCATGTCGTAAATAAACTCTATTTGTCATGTCGTCGGAATGGATAATATGTAGTGATCTAATTACCATATCGTATTGGTCGGCATCGGTCGGAAAATATACTGTAACATTTAGTATCATACCAATGGTCGGTGATTGATACTAGTCTTTTCAATTGATTCCAGCCTTTATATAAAATACTAGTTTTTGTACTGGGCGAACTTGCACAATCAAAACTTTCCAAGACCAAATTGCAAAAATACAAAAATTTAATTTGTACACTAACCCTAACAGAAAACCCAGCCACCCACTCTGGCACTCTCGACTCTCCCCGTACTCCTTCAAACTGTCACTCTCAGATCTCATTTGTCAGCTGCAGTCATCACAGTCACAGCCTCTCACTCTCACCTGTCTTTCTCGCTAGCTCTCAACAATAGCCTGCAACCTCCAACTCTCACCTCAAACAATCACAATAGCCGCCAAGCTCTAAATCTCGCCTCAAGCACAGTCAGAACAGCCTCTCACACTCTCTCTCTCCACCTATCTCTCTCGTGCTCCAGAAACAACCTAACTTGTCATCTTTTGTTAGGCTGCCATTGCCACTGCCAGCTTCAAGCTTCATCACAGCGTTGCACTCACCTGCTCCCTGCTCATTTAGGTTGTTTTGCTGCTTGCTTTTTTTGTACAAACTTGGAATATAATAGAAACATAACCTTAATGACTTATTGTTTTCATTATATACTTATGAGTAACGAATCAATGTATATATAAACATTTATTCAAAAATTACCTTATCCGATAAATAAAACGGTAGAAGAATTATTCTTAATAAAACAACATGATAATCTAGTAGTTTATAATATCAGAGGTGTTATTTTAATCGTAAAAGAAGTATTATAATAAAAATGTTTAGAAGCAAAATTACATAAATCATTAAGCATAAAGATAGCTATTGAAAACTTTGATAAAGATTTCTCGTTCTTTTGCAAACCGATCTTTAAAATTTTTGAATGTAAGAGTGAATCCAGCTGGAAACTCGGCAAGACTGTTTAAATTGGTTAAATAAATAGTATCTACTAAACTACTTTAGAAAAATAAATAAGTAACGAATGCATATGTTTCTAGAAAGATGATAGCTTTGGGTCCATATCGTCCTAGTTTTTGGGGTAGTAATAGATTCTTAAAATTACAACTTAACATCTTTAAACAATTAGATCATTTTCTTGACACTTTAAAAAACATAATTGGAGTTCAAAAATTTCTTGAATCACTAAACTATATTTCTGATAAAAGATTTCTTAAAGATTTAGCTAAAGAAAGAAAAGAAGTTACAACTTCAATGCAGTACAAAAATTATTACAAAAACAATTAATAGCACCAAGCCTTAGTAAACATGTAGCTCCAGCCTTTTATGCAAATAATCATTCCAAACAAAAACGTGGAAAAAGAAGAATGATAATTAACTATAAAGAATTAAATAAAGCTACTATAGGTGATGCATATAAATTACCTAGAAAATATAACTGAAGTTCAAAAATTCCTTGGATTATTAAACTATATTTCTGATCAAGGATTTCTTTATTTGAAAATTATATTGATTTAACTCTAATTGCTATCTAATTAAGTGTCTTTGATTGTAATTTATTTTAATATTACATTTAGTTAATTCAAATAAATACTTAGAGTCTGTTTGAATATGAAATTTGATATGTAATAAATAAACTTTTTCATTTTCTTAATGTTTTAATACATGCTAGTGTTTCCTTTTCATGGATAGTTTGAATCAGTGGTGGCATTTGGAGATCCACCAAGGCAACTATAGACACTATTGCACTTAGGAGGTCCTTCACGTTCTGCCTTCAAAGCTCCATTTATGCCCATCCTTGCAAGCCACTTATGAAATTGAATAACTTGTCTTCCTCCATCATGTTCCGAATGTCCAACATCAAATATGTGAATTTCCTCACATACTCTCCCATCAAGTCGTCTTGGTTTAACCTCTTCAAAGCTTCCCTTGCAAGTTATAAAGTGTTGTTGGAGAGGAACTGAACTGTTAGCTCTTTCTTTATTTTCTCTTAAGTGTCAATGGGAGGTCTACCTGCACTGATGTCGTTGGAAGTTCTCGTTCTTCACCATATCTTTACATCCTCCACTAAATACATCATCGTGATCGACACCTTCTCCGAGTCAGCCACCTTTACAGCTCCAAGTACTACTCCATGTACTACAAGAAATTTTTGAGCTTTTTCGCACTCCGTTTGTCGTCGAGAACTTATAGCTCTAGCACCTTCACTGAAGTGCTTTCCGATCGTCCAACATCCTATGTTGCAACGACATGCCTTAAGATCGCCACCCCAAACTTAGACTCCTCTTATGCCTTCATCAACTCTGTTATTTGATGTTGCAACTGTTGGATTTGCGCCTCCAGCATCTCGAATCCAGTGTTGTAAGAAGTCACCTCTTCCTCCCCTTGAGGAATCAACCCAATGAGTGCCTCCACTCGGTTGACACATTCCATCAAATTGTTGTCTCTCGCCATCTCGAACTTGGCTCTAATACCAGTTGTTACAAAGGTCTTCTTAAGCATCGATCTTATCTGCAAGTCTTGCCTACTCCTTTGCACGACAATTTTACTTAGATCTGTTTAAGTAAGACTCAGCCTTTCCCACATGATCGTCAACCAACCATCTAATTCTCGAACGCCTCACGACCCTCGCAGTGTTTAACTCTCACACTCGTAAGAAACTACGAAAGCAATAGAATTTTCAAAGGCAACAATAACACAAGAAAAAGATACAACAAACTGTCAACCTTTATTACTTCCCTTAAAGTATACAAAGGAATGTTCTCTCAACATTGTGTGTCTCCTATACTCATCTGTTCAGAGTGTCTCTCTCACACTCCCTTCTCTGAGAAAAGCAAGGCTCAAATGAGCTATTTATAGGAACTTCTAGATGACTAAGTTAGAATCCTAATAAAACTCTACTAGCTAAGATCACAATGTTATCTTATCTTATCCTTATCAGATTACATCAAGCTAATCAATAGATGACATGATCTCCATCTAATTAAGACTCTAT
>JAOSBM010000206.1:12089269-12100210 GCA_027568955.1 Erythroxylum tenue | reverse complement strand
AGTATTAATAAGGGTAAATTTATAATTTCATTAGCTTTCTTAATAAGCGTGTATTTTTCTAAAACGACTTTTATTATTAAACAGAGGGAGTATTACATTTCCCTTCCTCAGGAGAGGCAATGTCTTCTATCTTCTCTCTTCTTCCTTGTTACTTTTAATAAGGACGGGATTAGAATATTCACACAATAAATTAAGAAGATCATACCATGCATATTTTTTAAGAGATTAATCAGAGATGATTAGCTAAAATGAAACTTAGGGGTTTAATTTTTTTTTAGTAAATCAGAAGAATAAATAAATGAAACAAAAATATGTACAAAGAGTTCATAGCCAAGTGCCACAGAAGGCACGACTAGCTAAAAATAGCAATTAGCCTCAAGACAATCCAAGATAAAACATTGGGATTCAGTAGTTATAGAAGGAGCAATCTTACAACCATTCAATATCAGAAACACAATGAACGCAACCAAATAATACCCAGGCATCTACAATCCAAGTGGGAAGCCTAACTAAAAATTTCCAATCTTAGAAGAAGTAGCCAAAGAGATACTGAAGTGAAAAGAACAACCTTAGCCCCTGGATGGCCAAGGAGAAAGCAGCTGCCAAGAAGTGCCTGTGCTACACCTCCGAGGGTAGGCATGGCAAGACATGGTATATCCAATGAGAACCGCACATACTGCGACCTGAAAAAGGTTGAGCAATTAACCTGCAAAAGTAATAGAAGAACCAAACTATAAAATTACCTCCTCTCGGTGTATAAGCTGAGAAATTCCCTAACGTGGGGGATTACTCCGAAATACACTCTCTCCTCAGCTATGGCTTAATTCTTGAAAGTTCTGGCATTACGTTCAGTCCATATATGATAAACAGTGGTGGAAAGCAGAAGAGGGAAGTGAATAATGGCTGAGACTCTGGGACATAAAACAGTTCTAAACCAGGAAAGGATAGCTGATAGGTTAGACTGATTGACAGTGGGCAAGTTGAATTGGGTGAGGCAATGGTCCCAAATAGTTTTAGAGAATGGGCATTCAAAAAATAAGTGGTCTATGGATTCATTTGGTGAGAGGCACAGGGAACAATGGTTTGGAATATAGAGGTATGAAAGTTTGTCCCAGGTTGGAAGCTTCTACAGGTAGGCAAGCCATAAGGTAAAGAAGCAACGAGGTTCACTATATTTGGACCATACCAACTTGTACCAAGGAACATCCAGTAAAGGAGGTCGCAATAAATGATAGGTTGACACATTGGTATATCTTTTGATGGGGCTAGCTAACCATTCTAGGCAGTCAGGTAAGGAGCTATTGGAGAAATACGCAGGAGGATCAAGGTGACTAAGGAGGTCCATGGAAACCTCACTTCAGCTCCAAGTATCATTAATTATTACGTCAGCAACACATGCTATGAGTGGAAGCTCTAATCCATTGATCTCTCTCGGTGTAGACAACGTTCTCAGAATACCACGCAGATGCCAAGGATCTTGCTAGAAAAGATTAGAAAAATCGTTTCCAAACCTAAATCTGAATTGATGACACAACTTGTCCCTAACTGTTAAGATCTTTCTCCAACTCCAAGAACTGTTATAGGTAGGATGAGCACTCCAAAAATTTTACCTTCGCAATATAATTATATGAACCTACTTCACCCAAAGAGCTTCCCTATCTTCAAACAAATTCCATATCCGTTTTCCTAACAAAACATGATTCCAAGTAGTCAACTTTTTAACTCCTACGCCCCCTTTGCTTTTAGGACGATAGATGTCACTCCACTTCACCTTAGCTTGAGTATTAGAAACTGCCTTTCCTGCCCATAAAAAGTTCTTAAGCTTAGCCTCTATGTCCTTAAGGATGGAAGAGGGAAGAATAAAATGTGAGGACTAGTGGACATGGAAGGATGAGAGTACAAAAATAACCAATTGAAGTCTACTAGCGTAAGAAAGGCTCTTATGGGTCCAACGATTGATCCTATTGTCAATTATATCAATAAGACAAGCACAATCCCTCCTAAAAAGGTGACCTGTAATGAGAGGAACTCCTAGATACCTAAAAGGGAGAGAACCTTGTTGGAGACCAGACATAAGTTTCATCCTACGGCTCAGATTGCTAACATCCGAGGATAAGTAAAACTAACTTTTAGATGTATTCATTTCCATGCTAGAAAACATAGAAAAAGTACACAAGGAATCCAGCAAAAGCTGAGCTGAGATCAAGTCCTCATGGCAGAATATTAAGAGATCATCTGCAAAGAGAAAATGGTTAAGCTTAAGACCTTGACATCTCCAATGGAATTTGAATTGAGGCGAATTATCTGTATTAACTCTCAAATTCCTAGAGAACAATTCCATACAGATAATGAAGAGGAAAGGCGATAACGGATCACCCTGTCTCAACCCATATTTACATTTGAAAAATTGTGTGGGAGACCCATTAATCAGAATGGAATAAGAAGGGGTGGAGATACATTCTCTAACCTACTCAATGAACCTCATCGGGAGGCCTACTGCTACTAGCGTGTTAAGAAGAAAATCCCAATGAATAGAGTCATAGGTCTTTTGGAGATCCACTTTGAAAGCACACCTCTTGTGAGAATTAGAAATGTGATAGTTCTTGAAGATTTCTTGTGCTAAAAGAATATTGTCCCCTATTCAACGATTCTTGATAAAGGCACTTTGATTAGGAATAACTATAAGGGGGAGAATTTGGCTGGGCCTATTGGCTAAAATTTTAGCAATAACCTTATATAACATATTGCAACAGGAGATAGGTCTAAAGTCTTGGACAGTGGATGGGTGAGTTGATTTAGGAATATGAATGTGGAATTGAGCTTTTTGAGGAGTTTGCCATGGAGGAATTTTTTTTGAATAGCTCCAATAACTTCATCCCCGATAATATGCCAAGCCTTTCTATAGAAGTGCCCATTAAAACTGTCAGGGCCAGGGGCCTTATTGGGATTAAGAGAGTGGATAGCCTCTCGAATTTCTTGAGGTGAAACTTCAGCAATAAGAGCTTGAGAAGGTATATCCGCAAGAGGATGAGGAAAAGATGAGCTACAAACTCTTTGGAGGAGTGGAGATTCTTAACAGTCCCAATAGAGCCTTTGAAGTAATCTAGAAATTGAGATTGGATTTCACTAGGCCCCACTACCCTTCTGCCATTTCCCATTTTAAGAGAATGTATGGAATTTCGGTTTCTGTTGGAAAAGAGATAATTGTGAAAGAATTTAGTATTACGGTCTCCTTCCTTAAGCCATTTGATCCTAGAAGATTGTCTGTACAATGATTCCTGATCCTCGAGAGATCTATATAGTTCTCTAATGGCCTCAGTCTCCCTAGCTAGCAGAAGGGTAGATCTAGGAGAATCCTTCAGTTGGTCCTGAATGTGATTCAAATTTGCTTGACAGTTCTCGACTCTAGAGTTGATATCCCCAATCTGACCCGAGTTCATATGTTTAAGAGCTTGCTTGACTTTCTTCAGTTTAGTCACTACCCTATACAAGGGGGTACCTATAACAGGGTAGGCCCAAGCTTCCTCAACAATCCGTAGGAAATTAGGCTGATCAGCTAAGAAGTTGAAGAATCTAAAGGGGGAAGAATGTTTCAGTTGGTTCCCAATCGACTTAACCACTAAAGGAGAATGATCAAAAATTTGAGGGTTATGGATTACACAATAAGCATATGGGAACCGAATACTCCAAGTTGAGTTGATAAGAGTCCTATCAAGCTTTCGAGCTGTGAAGGAAGCACCAAGCTGTTTATTGGACCAAGTAAACAGAGGACCACTGGAATTTAGGTCGAATAATCCATTATTCTCTACAAACTGCCTAAAATCATTTTGACTACTCATGGTAGAAACACTAGGAGGGTCGGATTCCCGAGGATAGAGAATCGCATTGAAGTCATCAGCAAGCAGCCGTGGATATTGGCCAATAGACAAGGAAATGTTGGAAAGATCACTCCAAAGAAGCATCCTAAGGGTCGAATTATTGGCTCCATACACATAAGAAACTAAGAAGGTTTCTGAACACTATCTAGGACGTAGTTCCACAGGGAGAACTGATCAGAATAGCTAAGGATAGAGCACAAAAGGATTTCTGGGTTCCAAGCAATCAAAATCCTGGCATTAGACGAATGAGCTAAGTTGCTAAAGCTATCCCATCGAGGAAACAAGGAAGAGCAGACTGAACTAAAAAAGATTGGAGATTTAATCCTAGATTTAACTAAACAAACAAAAGAAGCAAAGGATTTTTTTAAGCCAAGCACGGATGGCAAGCTGTTTATTGGGGTGATTAAGGCCCCTCACATTCCAAAACACAAGATCCATAACCCAAAAAACCAGCTAAGTCGTAACCTACTGGTTCTGTTTTTTCCTAGCTTTCCTAGTCCTTCTAACTAAAAATTCCCCCTCTGGCCCGCCCACAGTCCCAGGACTAGCAGGTCTCAATTCAAAAGTAGGAGATGGAGGTGTACCTATATGAATTTCTGCCAGGGCTGTTGACTCTCCGCTGTCGCCACTGAGGTCTTCGGGTGAATGGAGATGCAGGTCACACGTTGGAGAATTCCTTGCCATGCTAACCTCATTGTCTTTTGTGACCTGCTTTGCCACAGCTGTGTCCTGCTGGAGTGGGCCTACCACCTTGGATAATTCCTTGGAGCTCACCAGAGTAGGAGTAGTTGTCAGGTAGCGTAGGAGTAGTTGTTGGGTTGGGGCACTCCGTTGGCACTGAGGTTAATTGTGACCCAGGATCCTTGCTCTGCTCCAGCTCTTGGTGAAGACCAGTAGCAAACTTGCGCCCAGTAGGCGCCCACACCTGTCTTTTCTCACTCGCAGGTGGATGCCATTCATACTCAATAGTGACTTCCCTAAAGGAGAGCTTCCCATCCTCACTATACGTAGCCGATTGGAACGTAGATGGCCATTCCTTCGTCAGCTCCAATTCCACGCATAATCTAGCATAGCTGATCCTGGACATTCTTGCTATAGGAGTATCCATAAGCAGAGGAAGCCCCACAGCACTGGCTATCCTGCCTAATCCTTCGGTATTCCAATATTCAACTAGAATATTGTAGAATCGAGCCCACACCAGAGCCTTGTTAATCTCTGCCAAGTCTCCACCATTTAAGCTCCACTATTGGAGAAACAAAGGCTTACCTTGAATGTGCCACAGACCTCTTTCAAGCATAGATTTCATGCCCTGCTCAGACTCAAATCGAAACAGGAAGTTGTTGGAGCTTGTAATCAATGTCTCCTATAGCCCAAAGTTAACCCATGATCTCGCCAGGGCTCGCTGCACCACTGGGTAAGCCGGCCTCTTCCCCAAAAAGAAGCCTAGCAGCGTGGTTCGATACTTGGAAGCTCCTTTCTGTGCAAGCTCCCTTGGAGGAATCACGAAGACCTGGTTATCCCTAATTTCAGGAGGGTTAAAAGTGAGCTCCGGATTCTTTGAAGAGGCCCCATTACCTGCCTCCACAACGGCCTTCCAGGATCTAGACAGTACCGGGGTAAGGGGAATCTGGGGTGGAAGTTGGGTAGGATCGTTAGTGGGAGGAAGGGTTCCTTTGGAAGGAGAAGGAGAAGGGACCGAAGGGTGTATCACTTTCCAGAGTGGACAAGGTGACGGGGAGGGGACTAGTGTGTTAGGGTTAGTGTTTTGGTTAGGGATTGGGAATTGCAGGTTAGGGATTTTGGGAACAGAAGGTGAAGAAGGAACAGGGGCCAGGGGGAAACAAGGGGTTGGGGAAGAAAAGAGAGAGTCGGATTCTCACTCTCTCATTGCCGGATTCTCACTTAGACAAGTATTTTTTTTTCTCAAAGGAAATAACGACCTCTGGTGCCATGAATAAAACCAGAAAAGAAAAGAGAGAGTCGTGCACCGTGATAATCTCGTAATTTGGTTTAATGTCATTCTTAATAAATGACTTTGGCTGTTTGTTTAGTAATCAACAAATTGCATTAGTTGTTAGCTGATTTTATTTAGCTAATAGCAGATTAATATAACTAATTTGATTGATTTGACCAGCGCATAACATCAGTGGTTTATTTAATGATATTTGATAAAATTAGGTGTTTAGTATTAGTTGTTTATAAATAAAATGACTTATGAAGGCATGACTTTAAAAAAAGGATTTATAAGAACATGAGTATTAGTTATTTATATCTTAGTATTTATTTGAATATTCTCATAAAAATTTAGAAAGAGCAAAAGAAATAAACACCATCATTTTTTTCAATATCTTCCATCCAGCCTTAAGAACACTAAAAGCTCTCTCAATAAAATTTCTCAATGATAAATCAATTTGATTAAAAACTTCTCGAGATCCTCTTTGATTGACAAGGGCTAATAGAAAAACTAAAAGATCACTAAAATGCCATTAAAAATAAGGTTAAGAATAGGTTTGGTCCGATCATACTAGGAAATTTTCCTCAAATGCAATATCAACAAGCTTAATATGAAATTGGGTCTATAAAAATGATATCAATTTAATTTCTAATTTAAGGAAATATAAATTTTTTGTTATTTTGATTTTATTTTTTAAATTTTAAAAATTCAAACTATATTTTTAATATACTAAATTAAAATAATATTTTTTAAAAAATTGTTTATGTTAATCTCTTAAAATTTAAACTTAGATAAAATAATTCATTTAAATTTGACTTATTAATTTTAGAGTAAAGTGAATTGAATTAAACACAATAAACAAGTGATAATACTATTATATACTAAATATTGATACAAAAGGGACTTAAATATTGAGTTTATACAAAAGTAATTAATGTAATATAATTAGAGATAACAAATTTAAAAGCATTTAATTTTTAATTTAATATTAAATATTTTAAAATTTTAATTTAATGACTAATTTTTTAAATTTTGTGTAAATTAAGTCAAATTTATATTTCATATCTCTATCTCTATCTTTATTTCTATCTTTTTGAGTAATTTGTAATAACTTTTAGATATAATAGTCCCCATAATTTCTCATTCGCGGGAGAAAAAAACTAGTCTTAGTAGAGTTTTCAAAATCAATGGATTGGGTTCAATCTATCAACTCAATCAATTGATTGCTAAACATAATTATCAACGATTTAACATGGTCAAACAGTTAAAATTTTTCAATCTGCCAAAAAATAACTGATTTACCAAACAAATTCTTTGGCTTTCCCACTAATTAGACTTTTGAGCTTGGTTTATCTCTTTGCTTTAGAAGACGAATACCAGTGAAGATATATACCCTTACCTCCTTGCATATAATTCGTTACTTTAATTTGTTTTAAGGGATTAGGATCATCTATGGTGGCTACGAAAAGTATTAGAACTTGCAAGCTATAATTTTATTGTATTTAAATGGCTACACTTTATACAAGAGAGGCTATAGAAACGTTGGATATAAATAAGTGTGATTACAAGAAGATAAAATTTGAGCTATTACAATAACATAAAATTTGAGATAGAGTTTTTTTAATCTCTCACTACAACAAAGTAGACATTTAACTACGTTTTTTTACGACGTTCCAAAAATTGTCACTAAAAGTGACGATATTGCGACGATTTTAATAATTGTCATTAAAACTAAGCCTTTAGCAACTAATTATAAAAGCGCCACAGAAGGATCAACATTTGATGACGAATAACAAAAATTGTCCCCAAATGGTGAACATTTAGTGACGATTCTCGAAAATCGTCACAAAATAATCCACATTGGGTGATGATTTTATCCATTTGTCACTAAATGAACTTTTGGTGATGCTTTTCAGAAATTGTCACCATAATTGGGTAAAGATTTGGTGACCAATTTTTGAAACAGTCACCAACAGGTTCATGATTGGTGACGATTATATAAAATCGTCACTAAAAAGATGTTTGGTGACGATTTTCAGAAATCGTCACCAAAGGTTCGTAGACATTTAGTTACGTGTTTTTTGCTACGTTTTTCACATTGTCGCTAAAAGTAACCATTTGGTGACGATATTTAAAAGTGTCACCAAAGGATCAACTTTTGGTGACGAATTTTTAAAATCATTACCAAATGATCCACATTCAATGACGATTTCTAAAATCGCCACCAAAGGTTTCACAGTAATTTGCAATTCATTTGGTGACTATTTACCAAAATCGTCACCAAAGGGTTCACATTTTCCAAAATTGTTAAAATAACATTTTTATAATCTATCATAGTTAAGATATGTTTTATTGGAGATTTGTTTTGAATGTTTACAGCGTATTGTTGAAAAAACACATATAAGATAATTTTAAGTGTTAAACAGTAGTATTAATTAATTATTAATAATTACTAACAGTGCAAAATTTAGTTATAAAATTTTAATAATTTTATTAATATAATAATATGATATATATAGAGTATTACATACTTTGAATTAGAAGGTTAACAATTCTTACAGTCATAGAACAAGAACAATAACACTCCACATTTAATAGTACGTAGCTTGACCCCTAACTAGTAGAGAGGTTGCTTGAATTTGTTTAACAAATTCTTACAGATACATCAATAAATCAACTTTAAAGCTGAATCCAATTGATTGCATCGATAAATAACAATGATATATTTATTTTTTTGGATTTCAAATGACCTGAGAGACAGTAAAAGTAAATGAGTCCCTGATATCTGGATTCTTGAGAAGAGTCCTTGCACGTTTAAAGGCACCAATTGAAACAGCGATAGTTCTTCCCTCAAGTGTAGGGTTTTTCACTCCTTCTAATTTTTTAAATTCATATAATAGAGTCAAACTTAACTCCAACGACAAGAGTGTGATAGGATCACACTGTACAAGCTAACACACTACAAGAAAGGTGAAGGTTGAAAGACTAAAGAGGCAAAAAGTAATTATGTATGTACAAAAAAATTAATATTACAGTTTATTTTTTATGCAATACTAAGTAATAATTTTTTACTTAACTCGATTTTGTACTTTAAATTATAGGACAAGATGCAGGAGTTGTTGCAAACTTTGTTGTTGTTAAACCATAAAGCGTACAAAAACACAACAATACCTCGCATTTAAGACTTATCATCTCAAATCGATAACTTCCTCAAGTACTTTAATTTCAATTCAACCATATCCAAATGCAAATCTATATTTCTGCTCAACATCATCCATTTATAATTCATTAACACCAGAAGACAAGCGTTCCATACACAACTGAAATAAAATTTCAAACTACAATACATCAATGCCTCAACATCCCAAAGTACATAAGACACATGAACTAATACTACTTGAGACGCAACTAAAAATCTCATGGTTACAAAATCTATCTTAAAATAAAAAAATATGCAACTTCGAGTGGTGCCTTGAATCTTAGTCACTTGGTCTCTTGCTCAACACCTGAAGATGGAGAGAAAAGGGGGGTGAGCTTAAAGCTCGTGGGTAACAAGTTTATAATTGAAAAACAAGCAAAAACCATTTTAAAAACTCATTGACATGGTACAATTTCGAAACCATAGTAATTTCACACTTAATAAATCATAAAACACTTATTTCATGAAAATCTCAATTTTTCAAACAATTCAAATTAGCACAAACCATGTATGCATCAATCTTGGCAAACATGTCATGAGCACATCAGCACATCAAATTGGTTCGGGTGGATCTAAAACAGAATGTACTACGCATTTTCACATAATGGTCTTGCGTAGCCGTGAACTTATGGGAGTCCATGAAGGAGCTTCATGCCACTAGCAGGCAGGCAGGATAAGCCTTTCTCTTGGTCAACGTGCACGTGACTTAACTTAGGGGACCACCACAAACCCACATAACACATATTCCATAATTTGTAAACTTGTTGCCCAAAAAGGCATTTTTTTGAAAACTTATTTTTCATATACTTGACGTATATCTTGAAAACCATTCTTGAAAGCATGATTTCATAAACATGCATCTTGTCAAAGACATCATTTTCAAAATAACTTTGCATAAATCATCATACAAATCATGAAGTAAACAAATAGCAGATTTCACAAATCATTCATAAACAATAGATGCAACACTTATGATGCGATTGAAAATCAGAAAACTTCTTCAAAAAAAATGCAGCTCTTAGACCCTAGTTTATTGAGCGCGTCTATTACCTTGAAGGGGTAATCCATTTAACCCTCATTAGCCATCATCTATATTCATCTTCATTCGCATAACATCCCAAAAATTTCCTCACAATTTATTCAATGGCGTGGCCATACCAATCACTCACCATAATCAAACTCATTTCTTATAACTTCCTAGCATAAATTTAGGAAACCTCAATTTGGAGTTCTATAGATGAAGATATGCTTCATAAACCAAAATATAATCATGCCCCAACATGCTCTCCCAATCGACCCCTCACTTCCTTCTACTCAATCTTTTTGAATCCGAAACAAATGGCTATAAATTATTATGGGAAGAAAGAACACTGTGTTATAAATCTAACGTCTTAAGAATTACCTTAATCGGAGGTCAGACGAAGAAATTATGACTAAACTAATTCAACCTGTTCATGTCCAAACTCACATTGTACATGCCCTGGTGTAAATGCCATAACTCTCACTACGGAGGTCTTATTGAATTCATTTTTAGATGGTTTGAAAGAATAATTCTAAGGCTACAACTTTCATGAAGACCACAAAATGAAATTCTGTCGTTTGAAGGGTCAAAACACGGACCGAAAGAACTAACATGGACAGGTCGTGCAAGTGTAACTTTCGGGTGAAACCTCTTATACGACATCCTAACTTGTAATGACCATATCTCTTAATTCTGACATCCAAAAATTGTATACTTTATAGCGTCAGAAAAATATAAAGACATACTACAACTTTCATGAAGGAAATGTTGGCTAATTCCATCTAGATCAATACAATTTTTCCTTGGAAATTAGCATACACATTTTATTCTCATGCAAAACTTACAATTTATCCCAACTTCACTTTCTCTACTACAACATCATTCAAAA
>JAOSBM010000206.1:12046417-12065333 GCA_027568955.1 Erythroxylum tenue | reverse complement strand
GGCTAAACACAGAAATTTCATCTAACTTGGATTACCTCGACAAAGACTTTTTGTTGCCATCTCTATGGGGTTCTTACAAATGTTAAGAATCTCACATTTTCTGGAAGGGGCAGGGTGAGGGAGGTTGATGGATTGACCTTAGATGCATTATTAGCATCTGTATTTCATCATATGATATTAATTCATCATAATATCCTTTTGAAAAGTTGTTTCTTTTAGATTAAACGATCATTTTTATGCAAACAGTTTGTGATGTGATAAAGACTGGCTGGATTTTTTAAAAACATGTTATTGAAAAAGATAGATTTCAACAACATAAACTTGCTTTTGGTTTTGCAGAAGGTAATGATAGTTTAGTTAAAGACATACTCGAAGAGAAAAAAAAAAAAGAAATTACCGTCAAAATTATTCATAATTATTCTATAATTATTCTTATTTTTAATTTCTATAACCTTCAATTATTCTCCTAATTCTATTTTATCATTTGATCATTTTGCAATTAGTTTGTTAGTTTTCCTATGTACAACTTAATTTTCTTTTGTCAAAAATCTTATTTGAATTTATTTTTAAATGTTAAATATGAAAAGGAACCATATATGTTTTTCTAACGATTTTTATCTTTCATGAAGCTCAATATATTTGGTCAACCCAGTCTCTTCTTATGCTGTTGTGGTTACATCACATTTGGCTAAATGCACAACGCCGCCATTTTTAAAGTCTGTCACGACAAAGTACTTGCGTTTTCCATATTTTCTTTTTTATTTTCAATTTTTTATTTAATTCTTTTACATTTGTAAATTTTTCTTTAACCCTCCGTTAATTTTTATTATTTTTCTTTAAAATACTATTTGAAGTGCATTTCTGTCTCATACTCTATATCTATAATATTAAAACTAAAAAATAAAAAAACAAAATATAAAGTCGATAAAACATGTAATTATAAATAGTAGTAAGGTCTTTAAGACGTGATTTGAATTTTCATAAGCTATTTGTCATTTTGCCGACGTAGTTTCAAGGAGTTTCTTTTAAACCTATTTGAAGTTTGTTGTTGACACTCTTTATCAGATTCACACTTGCAATTTCTTGACTATAAATGATTCGATCTCATCTTTGCATGATTCAACAAATTGATTTATCCATACCATCTCTGATTTGTTTGATTCTTTTGGATAATCTTTGTTGAAGTTTGTCACAATATCCAATTTCTATTTTTATCTTCTTTTTAAATAAAACAAAAACTTTAATTGTTAATATCATCATAATTACACTTTTATTAATAGGTTAATTTCACTAGCCTGAATTTTAAAAGAGACGCCAAAATATTCTAATTTTCAAAATTTTAACAAAAATAGTCTAATACTAATATCTCTGTTGATGTAAATGACGTGAAGAGTTATATCATATTAGTATTTTTACTATATGACTGCTACACATTGTATTTGTGTCACGTATGAGATTTATTATTTAATAAATTAAAAATATTAAACACCATAAAAAATTATAAAATAAAACATATGAAGGAGTATGTAATTATTTTAGAGTTTTTGACATTTTAATTCATTAAATAATAAATTTTACGTATGACACAAATACAATATCTAATAGTCACGTGACAAAAATATTAATCTGACATGACTCATCACTTTACCCACATTAATAGAGAATTTAATGTTAGGCTATTTTTGCTAAAAATTAGATTTTAAAATATTTTACGTATGGTAAAATTAAGTAAAGTTTATAATTTTATTTTTTAAGATTAACCCTTATTGTTAATATTTAAATTTTAATTAGAATTTTAAAATAAATTAATTTTATAAACTAATTAAGTGGGAAATTAATATTTTAATCTCTTACACAATATTATGAATAAAAATTTTATTCATGTTATTAAAATAAATAACTAAATGAGTAAAATTATAAGATTTTAGTTATAAACTAATATTTATTTTGTTAATATAAAGTTAAGTTATTAAGATTAACGCAATTATTTAGAATTAAATATTTGATATTTAAAAAATTAATTCACAAATAATTATTTTAAAATTTTGAGATTTATGTATTTTTAGATAAAAACATATTCATTAAATAAGTATGAAAAGTAAAATACTTTTTAGTTTTTCAAGAATTAATTAAAGAATTAAATTATATTAGCCATTTTTTATTAACAAATAATACTAGAAATTAAAAAATACATATTTAGTTAAGAGTAAATCACATTATGAAAAAAAATAAATACAACAAAAAAACATAGTTTTATGTTAATTATGAAAATTAGAAGAAACAAAAATTAAATTAAATTAAATATATTTTTACTGAATTAAAAAACGAAAATAAAGTTAAAATTTTGAAATAAAACTAAACGGGCCTGAATTAAATAAATATTGAAATGCAAATTTTTATTCCTTTTTCTTTGTACGTAAATCTGAAATAACCGTATTTCACGACTTTATACAAATGTTCAAATTGGAACTTGACAAAAGAATAAAAATAAAACTGAATGTGTACGAATATGAATCTGATTTTGATTCTGAATCGACTTTTAAATCATGTACTCTTTTTTAGGTCCATTTGAACCGTATTCTCATTTAATTTTTGCAACAATGTCAAAACAAATGCTAATTCATCCACAGTCATTGGTATAATATGAACAAAAAATAAACTATACATGTTGATGTTAGCATAATAATATAATTTCTCTATTCATTTTGAATCTATAGTTAAGGGCTTCAAACACACTTTTGGTAATACAGCTTCCAGACAAACGATTTGCCGTTTCCACAGATGCCTCTTAACAACGATACTCTATTTGTCGATTACACCTTCATGTCAATCGGTATACAGCTTCCAGACAAAGGATTTGCCGTTCACACAGATGCCTCTTAACGATACTCTAATTGTCAATATAATTACACCTTCATGTCAATAACCTGTGTCAATAGATTCCAATTACTTAGCTACGAAGTAGTTATAATATATAACATTTTTGGATTAAAGTAGGCTTGTTAAACAAATACAAACAATTACCTGTAAACCCGATAGGAAAGAGATTGGTTAGGCTTAGGCAGATGGAAAACAAAACTTTGATGTGTGTGTCGTGGTCAGATATCATAAATTTCCTCTCTCTTCCTGAACAGACTTTTGATATCTTGGAAATCCCTTCTTATAAGCTGAAATCTGCAACAAGGGAAAAACAAAAAAGTCACCAACACGTTAGGTTTGATTTTCATTAATTTGTAGTTCTTCAGATGGATCCAGTTTTCTACAGTATTTGCAATTGTGCATGTTTTGGTCGGTTGCTATCATTAACATCACCTACTTCCTGTCGCCTACGAAAAGTCGCCTATTGTTGACTATGAACACCAGCCTCTAGATGGATTGAATTTGAATTGAATAATCAACATTACATTCTCAACTTCTAAGCTAATGTCAAAAACGTCAGACAACTTGGGACACAACGCTTAAATGACAAATAGCTATTAAAACATTTATTTCGTACAAATTCTCAGAATACAGATGGGAAAGGAATATAAAAGACTTGGGGTTGGCAAAGGAATATAAACGATTTGGGTTAATAGTCCTCGTATTGTATTAGTTATTAGTTGATTCTACCAATTAACTAATTTATTAGCTGTTAACGTGTAAAATAATTTACGAAGACATAACTTAAAAAAATTTATAAGAATAGGAATATTATATCTTATTTTTTAATATTCGTATAAAAATTTAAATTTTAGATATTTAATTTCACAAAAATTAAGGTTATAATGCTAATAAAAATATAGAACATATAAGAGCATTTTCAAAAACACTGAATTAAGTTTAATCTATCAATTCAACCAGCTGATTACTAAACAAGATTATTAGCGGTTTGACATGATCAAACAACTAATTACTACTTAATCTATAATTGGTTTCGCCCATTATGCCCATATGAGTATGACTGCTCATCCATTCCTGGTTTATTTCGTTGTTTACGCAGAACCGAACATGGGGTTCCACTTGCAGAAAAAGATAAGCAAAGTTGATCCTGAAATTCTCCAAATGGAGCCTTGCGTTGCGTTGCGTAAACTTCATATTTATTGTTCCTCGCTCTAGCTGGCCATTATATTTATATGCATGCCTCTTTTGTTCTCCCTAAATATCTCTATCAAATTTAACAACTAGCATAGGAAACTATTACCACTGAAATCTAAGCCCTACGACCTTTCGTCTGCTCGTTAATTTTATACTAAACAATGGAAAGACAAGCTCTCCATGAAGATATGAAAAGGCAGCCCCAAACGAGGAACGCTAATGGGAAAAATATTACTTGTATCACTAGACTGCCTAAAAGTCGAAATTACCATCGAAAACACTGTTCCTCAACTTATCCGAACAGTTTCTTAAGGACTGTCTATCATTGAATTTCAAGGCACTAAGCCGAGACAGACAACTCAGGTTGGGTTCCCCCTATCAACAGTTGTAAGAAACAATCAATATAGAATCTGATTCCGCACACTTCATCGTCAAGACAGAAACGCAGAATAGGAGAAAAAAAAAACAGAAAACTTACAGCCTCGATGTCAATTTTGTAGACCCAAAGCTTTCTTCTCTCTCTGCAACTTGTTCTATATGCAACCACAACATGACCGATTGCCAGAACCAGGGAGCAAACGAACAGGGCTATTTCCGGTGTCCGGAGATATCCTCCTCCGTCGACACTCGGAGCAGTAAACACAAACGACGCCTTAAACGAAACATAGATTAATGACAAAACAGAACAGAGAGTTGTGATCCCCAAGTATGGTCCGTTTGACAACCTTGGCCCATCGCAGAAGCTATATATACCTACACAAAAAAGTAACAAAACCAATAGCACTTAGTACAGGTGATTTAACTGAAATAAGACTGAAGCTTGATCGAATTTCAATATTCAAATGCACTTACAAATGATAATAGCTGATCTCAAAACAGATATGAGAGGGATGTCAATAAGAGAATATCTGAAATCGTAGTTGGAGAAGTGAGAGGAGATGCTCCGTAGAGAGAGAGACGCGGAGAGGAGGGAAACAGGAAGGACAGTATCGGCTATGGCGAGAAAAACAGGGGCAGAGAAAACAAGGAAAGAAATGAACATGGTGAACAAGAAAAACAGAGTCTTGACACCTCTGAAGACTCTCTTCAACCGCTCTTCTTTGGTGAAACCCATTTCTGCTCTGATTCTTCTCTGTAGACTTTCTTGGCTGGTTTATGGTTTCTGAGTCTAAGATATGTACAGAGGTAGATTCAATAGAAGACAGGGGCGCTTGCGCGAGGAAAGAGCTTAAAACGGATTGAAACTTAAGCCATCTTTGAACAACTTATTGAAGAAGAAATTGAAATAAATATAGAAAAGGAAAAAGCCATGGAAGGTGCAACGCAAGCCAATCAAGTTCAATGTTTTGACTGGACTTGTCCACTGGTAAGAGAGAGATGACAAGGACTCAAAGCTTCACACGCGGAGGTTACACGTCAATTTACTCCCTAGGAACAGAAACCATGACCAATAACTAACCTACCTCCGTCGTCTCGTAATACACAATTAATTAGCAAATTACTTTTTGATTTTGTATTATGCTGCACTAATACTAGCCATAACAAAAAAGAAACAAAAAATAACAGCTTATTATTAATAGGATTTGTTTGTTTTCTAATGATAATGTAAAATCGTAGAGTATCTTTTGCCTTGGTTTTCTAAGAGTAAGTGCATTGTTTTAACATACCTCTGCTAAAATCCACATGCAATCTGATAATTGCATGTGGCCTGGCCCTGGATGCAAGAGTTCATCTTTAATAAGGTGCTTATTCAGTCTGGAATTCATCTTGAATGATGCAATTAGATTAAATACTTGATAGTTGCTCTTATAAATTAAAATAAAGTAAGAGGAAAGATTCATAGTTTCGTTTGATACACCCACATGCTACAGTTACAGTTGGGGAGGAATGCCTGTTAATGGAGAAAATCCGAAAGACGCCTCTAATTAATTTGCTCGCTTCCCACTACAACAGATATATATATACGTAAGACTAATAGTGGTCTGTCCGTCTGTAGAACCCCTTTCCAACTACTACTTCGTCCTATCCTATCCTTTCACTTTCTAAGTAGAGTTTCTCCCATTATATATAAAATAAAGATCAGATACGATTAATAAAATTAACATTTTCAAGAACATCTCCATTCCATCCATGTATTGCTTTACCCTAACGTGAGGATCAATATTACCTTAACTTTGATTTCTTTATCGATGCTATCATCTCTCTCTTTTTTCTTACGTATGGAGATACATGGTTTGCAATTTGTCTTTATAAATCCATAAAAGAAAATAAAGATGACATGATCATTCATCTCCTGAGCAAATCATTTACGTACAATATAAAGATATGTATCGTCAAGTACAAACAATATAGATTATGGACTCTTATCTTGTTATTGCTTTTTGGCACCAAACCACGTAAGAACCAGATAAGTTCATTGTTCAATTTCCAGTCGTAAACATAAGGTCTCTCTCTCTTACCTAATCGCACTGCGTAACAGTAGTAAGGTTGACGAACCCTAATTCGCTTTATTTTAATTTTTTATCTTGCGTGGCAGCCATGTTAAATCAAATAAAAATATAGCTAAGAAAAAATCGGGGATTTTGTTGACATTATAGCTACTTTTCTCGTGATAATATTATTCGACACCCAATGGCCCACGGGAAATGTACACTTGGAGCCGCCTTCAGCCGTCAACTTGGAGTTGATCTATATAGCAGACATCTTGGATAGATGATTTGCACCGGGTCAAACGATTCCCAACTGAAAGTAACTTCTCATGTCACGTGCAGCTGCAGTTTCGGAAATAAGCATAAATTAAGCATTGATCCTGTTCAATGCACCGCATACTTTCCTGGATTTCAAATAAAGTCAGAGATATTCTACCGAACCCGAGTTGTTTGTCCTTGACCATGGCCTTCTTTTCTTTTTTACTTCGGGAGAGATATTCTCGGCCAGTTTATCAAGTAGTTGGTCATGTTTGATACTTAAATCGTATTAGTTGTTTGTCATTTGATGTTTAATAAAATTAGTTGTTTAGTGTTAACTGTTTATGTGTAAAATGACTTATGAAAATACGACTTAAAAAAATATAAGGGCATAAATATTATATATCTTATTATTTCATAGAATATTCTTATAGGAATATTCTACAAAAAATTAAGTTTATAACTCTAATAAAAAATATAGAACATATAAATTATTATTCATAAATAAAGAGACAATTTCTAAATAAATTAAATAATAATTTTTGAAAAAATTAAAATTAAGAATTTAATTTATCTCAATAAAACTTAAATAAATAAATTTAATTAAGAAACAACTTTCTTAATTATTTAAGAAAATATTTTTCTTAATTAATTCTAATTTTAGAAACTACTTTTTCAAAATTAATTAAGAATTAATATAATTATTAATCTTAATGAAATTAAGAAAAGTAATTATGATAATTTTGGAATTGATTTGATGATTAATATAATTTAATAATTCAACATCTTGAAAAATTAAATTAACTTCTAAAACATTCCTAATAAAATTAACCCTTGAAAATAATTTTCAAACAATTAAAAGCACCTTTTCAAAATTATTAGGAATTTAAACTTGCTTAACTTCAATTAAACTCATTTATTTGGAATTAAGTATTTAAAATATTAAAAACAAACAAAACCTTCTTCTTCTTTTTCACTGCGCATCTTTTTATGTTTATGCATTATTTATTGATGGGACAAATTAACAAGTGATCCATGTCCACTATTCATCTCTGCCTAACTGCTTCCCACGTTATTGCTTCCCTTACAACCAATCTCAATCGCCATCCTTCTGCCTCACGTTGTCTCACTGTTACTGCTTTCCTATGTCTACGATGTTGCTAGCCTTAGGTTTCTCACTCACCAGCGCCAGCAAACAACACCCAAATGCAGACATAACTCCAACCAAGTTTTAAATCATGCATAGAGGGTTTCCAGAATAGCAAATTAGGCAACACAAAAAACGACACAAAAATCTGAATAAAGAAAGAAAGGGAACAACTTTTTCTACCGCAACTGGATACCGCACTTCACATATGGTCATTCAGACAAACAGCTATGGAGATTCTTAAGGGCACATTCGACAGTTTTGATCAGCTGAAACCAAATCCTTCTAAACTTTTTGAAAATCAAAACTAACCCAATTAACTGATTACCAAACACAATAAATAACTATTTAACATAGTCAATCAGCTAAACATAGTCAATCAGCTAATTTTTGGCTAATAAGTCACTCACCAAATGGGGCTATTGACTATTAACTAGTAGCTTATACCCTATAACTAACCGATTTGATTGTAATAAATTGACAATTACTTAAAGACATTCTTTATCTTGTACATGTTTAAATATATACGATAATTATAATAAAATTATAATTATGATATTTTTATTATATATTATTCCTAAATTATTTCTAGTCATTGTTCTATTAAGACTAAACATTAATAGATCATTAAAGACTAGTACACGTTATATTTTTCTTTATGAAGGAAGCAGTCGATCTCATAATTAGCTAATGCATGAAAATTCTTAAATAAATGTGTGAGCATTTGTTAGAGACCAAGTTCACTGGACAAACCTGGTATGAGAAATCCATTTGGAACATTACTTGTATATTTATGCAAATTCTCATTGTGATGATTGTATAAGTGATCATTTGACTTGGGTTCTTCAAAGTTATCTTGTATAGAGATTACTACATTTTGATAATACTTATGATCAAATTAATCATGGGTTGTTCAGTCGGTAGTCATTGGATGTAGCATCAACTATATGGAGGTAATTGAGAGATCAAGATATGATTCATCACCCTAAAGTAATTAGGAAGAATATTTTGTTGTTCTCAATTAATATTGATTCGGAAAATCTTTAGTCAAGATGGAATGACATTTTATAAATACTTTACAAATGTTATTAATTGAATCAATAGCTAATGACCACTACAAGAAAATTACCAATTACTGATTGAAATTGAATTTCTGACGATAAAATTGTTGAAAAAATGGTTTTTTTGTGATAGACAAAATAAAGTATTTTTATTTTTTATTCAAATGAAAACGATGTCGTTTGATGTTAAACCAAACGATGTCATTTTGGTTTCAACTTAAACGTACCTGAAAATCCCCTCCCTCCCCTGCATCATTTTTCCTTCTTGTTTTGTTCTTTATCGCCATCGGTCTTCTCTCTAGAAATCATCGTCCATCGTCCATCGTCCATCGTCCATCATCCTTTGCTCTCGTCCATTGTCCATCATCTTCATTTAAGTGGAGGTTAGTCATCCATGGTGCCTTGCTCTTAGGTTTATTTTGTCTGTGAAAAATTTCATTGCTAAATGTTTATATATATGAACGTCAATTTTGTTTTGATGGAATGTGGGTACTCTGTGTTTTTTGAACTGTGGTTGGTTCATTTGTTGTTTGAACGTGCTTATATTGGTGGATAATGGAAAAATTCAGTGGTTTTGTTATTAGTTAGGGATGAATTTGGTGTGCCTATAAATTGTTTGATGAAATGTCTCTCAGGGATATTGGTGAGAATTGGTTAATGCCTATAATGAATAGCAACTGTTGGAATATAAAGAAAATGCCTAAAGTAGTTACATAAGACTTGAAATGGAAAATGAAATGTCTATAGGTAGTTCTTAGAGCTTAAAACTAAACTAAAATAAAATGGAATCCATAGAATGAATATTAGGGCCTTAAAATGGGATCACAATTACTCTTAATTTGTTGTTCATGAAAGCAGATCATAATCACTACTTAAGTTCTATCTAAAATTAAAGAAGTTCTTATATCATTTTAAGACCACATCTTTTCCTGTTTTATCCTTGTGAATCTTCTTCCAATGTTTCTCATCATCATATTAATTCAACAACACCCTCTTATACCATCCCCTTCAAGTAGCATTCTAGAAGTTAATGTGCCAAAATCCCTTAGCTAAATGTATCAAGTCTAATCCTAATAACAATGTATGACACGTCCTTTGTCAAAGATCTATAATGTACTCCCCTTTAAAGTCCTTTAGGGTTCAAATTTCTAAGAGTGAGACTAGCCTAACCTAAAGTCCTTTAAATATTTTCAACAAAACATGAACTCCCTTTTACCTCTTCCTCAAAAGTTTATGATACTAAATAAGGTCCTAAACATATGAATATCATAGTATAATTGGATCAGTGTAATAGGACCTTATAAAATTATATTCATAAGCTCTATAAGGCTTAGGTCTTTAAGTAAAAACGAAACAAAGATCTAATCAAGAATATAAGGAGCATTTAGTTCAAAGTTTTTAAATTGCAACTTTAATCATCATAACATTAAATTGCTTAAGGAGGCATATAAGATTTGGAAATTGTGAATCAAATTAGGTTCTAGCTTAAATTTTTTAATCGAAGAAATCACTCAAAAGATTGCAACTTCTAAAAGGCATAATGAGGGGCCAGTTGGCTTTATAAAGCCATCCGCACTAGGTGTCTTATATTGTTTATCCATGGAAATTTGAACTTGAAAACCAACTGGTATTTAAAAAAGGGAGAAGTTTTTCATGGTTTCTAGTTTTTCCACTTTAACAATACTCTCTTTTCTTTCCTATAAGTTCATTATGAGGTCTTTAGGGTCATGAAGATAGATTTTGATTTCAATCAAGCAAGAAGAACTTTAGGAAGTGTTATGAATGATGACAAATTTGATGACAAAGAAGCATATATGAATGCAGAAGTGTTACATGCTCTTTTAGTGTGTCCTTACATGAAAATTTTCCATATTTTTACCATAGGAACAATGTCTTCTAGTTTTAGGTTTAATTACTTTTCTCTCTTAATCTTTAATAATTTCTTAAATTTCTTTATGATTATATTTATATCATCTTCATCATTGTCACTTATATAGGTCTTATATATAATTCTCCTCCTCCTTAAAGACTTTAAAAATCACCTCTTCTTGTTGACATAAGCTCCTTTTCATATAATTCATTCATCTACATCTCATAGGCCAGTGATTATATTAGCTTTTCCAATGGTATGGTCCTTAAATTTTTATATTTTTGTTTATTATATTTCTTTTAGGTCATGTTTTGTGTTAAAGAGTGTCGATAATTGTCCAACCTCATTCGTTTTCTTTGTAGTTTGCATTTGCCTGTCTATCAAGATAAGTCGTTCAACTAAGTAATGTCTACAATGTGATCGATTTTGTGTTGGTCTTTGCAATTTTACCTATAACAATGATTGATGAGGTTTTAGGATGGGGTTTAATAGTCTAAGTATTTATGTTTGGGCATTGTTTAAATTGAAACATAAAGACTTGAACTTGTAGGTGATTAATTCAAACTTAGTATTAACATAAGAAATTCATGTAATTGACATGACAATTCTTTGCATAATGAACCCCTATGATGGTATATAGGCTGAAAAATTGGATGCAGCTCCTATGAGACTTATCGATGAAAAGTTCCACGAGCCTAGGATTCATAGCGAGAACCTGCTTTCTTGTTTCATATGGCGTAACAATGTCACGCACCATAGTGCTTGTTTAAAATCAAACTTTGGAAATCAACTTGTAGTTGATTAATGCAAACATAGTTATCTTGGTTTTGTATGTTGTTGTTTGGAATATTATTAGAATGATTGATGTAGATGTACATAAGTATTTACTGCTTATCGAATGAGTTTGTATAATTATGGATGATTTAAGGGATAATAAACCCATAGGATGGTATATAGGCTAGAAACCCATGATGCAGCTCTCATGAGCTTATCGGTGAAAAAATTCTAAGAGCATAGGAGTCACGGTGAAAACTTGCTTTCTCGATTCATATGGTGTAATAATGTCACGTACTATAGTGCTTGCTTAAAATCAAACTTTGGAAATCAACTTGTAGGTGATTAATTCAAACATAGTTATCTTGGTTTTGTATGTTGTTTGGAATATTGTTAGAATGATTGATGGCTAAATGTATGAATTACATAAGTATTTATTGCATGTCGAATGAGTTTGTATAATTATGGATGATTTGAGGCATAATAAACCCCCTAGGATGATATATAAGCTGGAAACCTGTGATGCAGCTCCCATGAGGCTTATCAATGAAAAATTCCACAAGCCTAGGAGTCACAACGAGAAGTCTCTTTCTCGATTCACAGGTGTAAACAATGTCACATACCATAGTGCTTAGTTGGCATATTGTTTTATTTGACTAATACTCACATATGTTGAGTTTTCTAATTGTGCACTCATATGGTGGGATAAGTTGGTTTCAATTTGTAGGGGAAATGGTTAGAGACCTGTAAAAACTTCGGTTGGGAATGACCTTTGCGAACTGTTAAATTGTATCCTGTGTATTTTATTAATGGATACAAATTTCAAACAAAATATCATAGTCATAGCATGACAACAATAAATAGTGGAGTTTGCATACAGAGAGAATTGATGGATTACTATGGTAAAATTATTGAGATTCTTAAAATTGAGTACCATGTATTGCCAATAAAATTAAGTTTGATATTTAAGTGTGAATG
Source organism: Erythroxylum tenue (assembly GCA_027568955.1). Taxonomy (NCBI): domain Eukaryota; kingdom Viridiplantae; phylum Streptophyta; class Magnoliopsida; order Malpighiales; family Erythroxylaceae; genus Erythroxylum; species Erythroxylum tenue. The sequence continues at coordinate 12,052,742 of JAOSBM010000206.1, read as the reverse complement.
GTTTAATCCAACTCCTAATGTTGGAAAAAAAAAGTGCACAACTGATACAATCTAATTGAATTTAACCAAAAAAAGAAGATTTAGACAATTTGAACCTTTCGTGTTGGCGATGCAAGCGATCCAAGTGTATGATGTCCCTTTTCCCATCTTACAACCAGATAAGTCAGATTGGTTAGTCGTATACAAAGTAAAACCTAGAGGTGTTTTTGAATTACATGGAAAATGAGAAAATAAAAGAATTGAAAGTGAAGCGTTTCAGGAAGATGTTTATGAAATAAATGCATGTGTAACATAAGACGAAAGTAAACATTTAAACAATTCAAATAATGAATATATTGAAATTTCATCTGGAGAGGATGAGAAGGGTGAGAGATCTGAAGTAGGGATGTCAAACGTGACCCAGCCTGACCCAACCTTTACTTCAAAAATGACGTCATTTTTGACATTTTTCTTTTTAAAAAATATATGGTGGGTTGAGTTGGCTCGGCCCGCCCGTCAGCTTGTGGTTAGGCTGGTCGGGCCAACCTATCCCAACTCGTCGGGCCACGGGTCACGGGCCACCCGACCTATTGTCACCTTTAATTTGAAAAGTAGCCTGAGTTTGATTCTAATTATTTGGAAAAAGATGATGATTTACAATTAAGTATTGATAATGATTAATTTGTATTTGTAATGTAATATTATATGAATAAATCTATTATTACATAAGCAATATATTGTTATATATTGAATTTATATTGTTCTATTACTGGAAAATTCAATAAAATGTGAATTTTAGATTAAAAATATGACACCAAAGAGAAAACAGGATATGATGTAGCCAAGGTTTAGGTTACAACGATTTGGAGAAGCCAATGCATTTCTAGGTGAAGCATCACATTCTGCAGGTGCTACAGAATCACCTGTTGTATGTCCAGCTACTGCACATCCAAATGAGGCATCATCTTTTGTACTTACTGCTATACCATCCAACAACCCTGCTACCCCATCCACAACCCCTATATTGACAGAGATATTAGAGGTAAACGTTGTAGATGAAGGAGACAACCTTTAGCCTGGAGCTAAGAGAGTTGATGGAAGAACTTACATCACAATTGTCAACAATTTGTTAGTAAAATTCTAAAAATTTTGTAATACATGATAACACCATAGGTTTATACTGAAGTTATAGGTTTTAATTTGAAAATGATCTAAAAACTTATATATTGGTTGGTTCCGTTTGGAACATGCTCAAAAAATATCTCATCCAAGTTTAAGGAGAGGATAGATCTTGAGGGTTATATATGGAAGAATGTCTCTTAACCGAAAAAGGATTTTTATTATCAAGAGTTTGAGGTACACAAAATATATTCTTTACTCTTTTTATTTTATCTAATTTTATACATTAATTAGATAAATATTATCGTTTATAAGTACTTATAATATGATTTTCTTTTTTTCAGAAAGAATTTTTTTGAGATCCAAAATTTGATGTTGTAATTTATAATGCACAGGAGAAGCAAGTTCATACACGTTATAGAGACTTTCTTGCTTTAATACACAAGAATGGCGTACAACCATCATATAAATCTGAAGAAATATAGAGTTGTTGGTGGCAGTATTGGGCATCACTCGAGGCAATATCTATTTCAAAGTGCAATTCTGCCAACAGACGTGGAGGACCAAAAGGAGAGAGTCTATCTGTACACACTAGAGGATCTTTGACCCACCAGGAGCATGCACTTCAAGCTGTAAGTATCAAAAATTTACATTTATATTCTGATTTTTGTACTTTGATGTATGAAATCCAATTTTAACGTAATTTGATGTATGAAATTTAAAATGAAATATATGTGCATTATGGAGAATAATAATATTATAAATGTCTGGTGTCATTAACGGCTGTGTTGGTTAGTTAAACTTTTTGTTTAATAGGGGGTAAATATCATTAAAATAGAGAAAATTATGTCGAAATTTTTATAAATTGTAGTTCACTTATAATCATTTATTCTGATGTAGGAAAAGTCTATGGGCAAAAAGCATACACATCCCAGCTTTTTTTGCATACTCATACTAAGAAGTATGATGGTGTGACCTTCGTCAACATCTGATGTAGACAACTTCATATATGTAAAATCTATACTTTAATATTAATTCTTAAAAAATATCACTTATTAACATAAACAATTAAATGATAGGACCAAATAAAAGAAAGCATTGAACAATAGTCTCAGAATTTTGAAACTGTTGACGAGAGTTAGGCATATCTTGACGCAGTGGGTGGTAGGGACTGCCGTGGAAAGATTTTTGGCCTAGGTTCATTTAAAAATATATGTTATTCGCTATCCTTCACATCCACTATAACTGGATCTAATAAGCAGTCCACATCAAATGAAAGAGTTCTTCAGCTTGAGAGCATAGAAGAGAGGTTGATGGAGTGTATAACCCAGCTCTGTAGACCTCATCGTAGTAGTCAAAGCATCTGCCTTCGCCACTTACATAACTTATGGATAAGTGAATGTATTTGATAGTCTGATACTCTTAAGTTTTTGTATAAATTCTTAATTTACAGTTGTTTTCAAGATCCTTATTCATGTACATTATAATTTTTTATTATACCATTCAGGATAATGTTTACTTTACACTTATCAATCAATGTTATATTATTTACAGCAATTAAATATACAAAAAATCATAAGATTATCAACAGAAAACTCAAGTAAGAAGTGAGAAATGGCAGTTAAATTTATCATAATTAAATTTTCCGACGGAAATACAATATTCCATCGCTAATTAGCGACAAAGTGTATTCCGTCAGTAGCGACAGATAATATTTTTTGTCGGCAATGTTGTATGTCCGTCAGTAAATTTAGCAACGGACCTACAACTTACCGTCGGTAAATTTACTACTGAAGTATTGTGATTCTGTTGGAAAATTAGCGACGGAATATTCTAAATTCGTTAGTAAATTTAGGTTTTGTCGATAAATTTAGTGACCCATCACTAAATTTTTTGACGGATATTCAAATTTTTGTCGTTAAATCTGTGACATATTCATTATATCCATCGCTAAATTTTACCTACGGTTATTTCTTCGACAACTCTTTTCATCAGTAATTTTTGTTGACAAAACCTATTTTCTTGTAGAGGGCAAAAAACTAATATGATTGAACTCAGAATATAGTAGACATTAATTTCATGTTCTATGTCTAATCGAAAAATTGTATGATGAAAAGATTGAATTATGCGAAAAAATTATGCACAAAAAAATTAGTCAAAATCACCTTGACATTCCTAAATATTTGGATTATCATGATGCGTTGCTAGACATCAATCTTGATTTATTATTATAAATTATTAAATTGGAGAATTAAAGATAAATTAAAATTTTTTTTAATTTACCAAATTCTAATTATGAATTATAATTATAATTTATAATCATTCCTAATATATTTGAGAACCTAATGGATTTCACATAAAGAATGAGTTAAAGAAAGCAAAGATATTTTAATCAAGTTAGACTTGATTATAAAGTTTATATTGATCCTTATTTATTAAATATCTCATATTTAATCATAAATAAAGATCAATATGAGATATTGGATCTTATTTGGGCATAATTGGTATTTAATTAGAATTATTTATAATTTTAATTAAAATTTAATTAAAATTAAAATTAAATTTCAATTAAATTATTAAAATATCCAAAATTTATTATAAATAGGCTTACGCGCTAATAGAGTTAGCACCTTTTGCTTAACCTTCTCTATAAGAGTTATAGAGTTCTTTCTAACATATTTTGTAGATATCGTTAGAGAGCGGACAATTGTATGGCTACAACGGTTAAGATGAATCAATTTTATAAAACGATTCAAGAGATACAACAAGAATATGATCAAGCTTCAAAATAAGATACAAATTAAGATACATGTTTTTTTTATGATTTATGCATTAATCATATTATAAAATTAAAGTGATATAAATTTTTGAGAAATCAAAATATGAAAAAAATTGTAATTATTCTAGTGCTAGTGTCGTCACTAATGTAGAAGGGCGGTTAACGCCCATGGACCAGCAAGATGGCATGACGACTAGAAGGAGGAGGCGAAAAAGTAGGAGGCTAGGCATAAAGAGAAGCAAAGGGCGACGGTGCTTCTCTTGATAAGTTATGTGATTAACGTACCTTGTTCGAGAACATCATTAAAGGCAGTCAAGTTCTCAAACAGGCTTGTAAAAAGCCTTATCTTTGGATTAAATGTAAAAATAAAAACACACATAATCAAATATGGTCATAGTTGACCCAATATTCAATCCTTTGGAAGTTCTCTTTAAAGTTTTAAAAAAATGCAATTTTAACTTTAAAGTGCTTTCCAAATTATAAGTTGAATTCTAATAATTTAGAGTATGTAAAATAAATTTATAATTGTAACCATTTAAAATAAATTTTAGACAAAAGTTTTTAATATAATTAAATTTTATTCGATATTGACTATGTCAACACCAATATAACACAAGTTTAATATTTTAATTAAATATTTAAGTTTTAATGTGTCATGTGAAAATTTATTTTTTAAAATAAAATAAAATAAATTTAAAATTTAAAATTTATTATTGTATTTTCTAATCTCTAATTAAAACTAATTAATTTAAATAGTCTTACTTAATCATTATAATATTAAATTAAATTAAAATTCTTAATTTTCAAAATCAGAAACTCTAATCCCTAATCTGGAAACTAAACTGACGCCTTGGTGGCTTCTCTTTTATAGTCTAAGTAAGTCATTGTTAACTTTCTAATTCTTATATTCATCTTTGGTGACTTTTTATATATATATATATATTTTTTGTGTCTCTTTAACTTCGTAGATATTTTTCTATATTTCAAGTTCTTTGCTTCCTCTTCTCTCTCATTATTACCAATATTCAATGTATTATAATATTTTAATCTTATTTTATTAAATCTCATCTACGTACACGTAGTTACGAATATGTTGCTCTTGTATGCACCCGTCAAGAACATAAAATTATCAAAAACAGTGATGGGCTTGAGATTGCAATTTCAATATACTCAAGAACTTCACTTGAAGATGATCCTCGAGTGGAGGAGTTGGAGGGAGATCCAAAAACTGGCGAGTTAAATGTAGTCTTTTCAGAAAAGAATCTCATAATAAGCTGGAATTGTCATTCAATGAGGAAGAAGATGAAAACGTTGATCTTATTATTTAATATATTTTTTAAAAAGTTTAGTTTTATTTGATTGGTTGTATTATATAACATAATACTGTACAATACAAGGGATTTTGGCAAGTATGATTGGGCACATTTTCACAAGATCTAAATTACAAGGGATTTGATAATATTAAAGGAAAAGGTTATGAGATGGGAAAGTCCCCAGCTAGCCCTTGGGAGTCAAAACTAAAAATAGAATGATTCACGATAGCTCACGTCGAAGCTTCCAATTGTAGTACTGAAACAAGAGGAGAGGTCAGATTGTGGGAGACGGGACGTCGACCACTTGAAGGTCATTACTCTGAAGAAATCAGTAACACAGGATATGTGCAAGGAACGAAGAAGCGTGGTCTGGTCCCACTACATAATCTTAGTACGAGTAACGATGATTATCATCTCTCCTCAAACTCATTAATGCTTTTTGCTTATTAAATTAAATAGAAATAATTATATCCAATGGTATGCTTATGGTTATAATTATTAGAAATAATTATATCCAATGGTATGCTTATGGTTAACGCAAGCAGTGCATACTTGAGAATTCCATTTCAAGTCATCGGTTGGGGAGATATCATATGAGGCGTGATGGTGATTGTTGACTCTTGAGTGTCAGTCATCAGATCCGATGTAAATTCCACGAAACTCGCGGACTTTCCGACATACAAGGACACAAAATTAAAAGCATCTTAGGCAATTTTCATATTTAATGTATCTTAAAGAAGTTTCCATACTTAACAATTATTTTTGACAAAATTGATACACAAGATAATTCTAAAATATATCACATGTAACTTTACAACTTTCGACAAAATGTTAATAAAAAAATTAGCAAAGAAAATTGTTGAAATTTATAACATGTAAATAGTTATTTAACTTAGCTGCGATATTACTACGTCGTATAAGTAGGTAGCTTAGTATATAAGCGTTTCTTAATATTTTTTCTGTAACTGTCAATACACATAAATGAATGAAAGTTGTTTCATTTACCAAATAACCTCTTCTCAGTTCTTTACATTTTGATCATGGTATCAAAGCCGATTTGTAACGCCCCAAATTAGGGGTTAGAATAGTAAAGGAAGTTAGTACGAATTACGTTTGTTATTGTTTATTGATTCTT
>JAOSBM010000206.1:11966527-11989881 GCA_027568955.1 Erythroxylum tenue | reverse complement strand
TCCTTAAGTGAGTGATGTGGTTGTCCCTATCGGCACTATAGACCAAAATATCATTAAAAAAAACTAACACAAACTTTCTGAGGTAGGGTTGTAAGATCGAATTCATAACACATTGGAACGTGGCTGGTGCATTGGTGAGACCAAACGACATGACAAGTGATTCGTAGTGGCCCTGATGTGTCTGAAAAGCTGTCTTGGGAATCATTCATGCGTATTTGATGGTACCTTGTCTGTAGATCGATTTTAGAGAAATACGTGGCTTCGAACAATTCATACAAGAGTTCTTTAATCACTGGTATGGGAAACTTATCCGGTATTGTGGCTTTATTCAAAGCTCGATAATTGACACAAAACTGTCAACTGCCGTCTTTCTTCTTCACAAAAATCACCAGACTTGAATATGGGTTATTGCTAGGTCTGATAACCCTAGAAACTAGCATTTCTAAAACTTGTTTCTCAATTTCATTTTTTTGTAGATGAGGATAACGATAAGGTCTCACATTTATCGGATCAACCCCAGCCTTAATTGGGATTTTATGATCAACTGATCTGCTGGGAGGAAGCTGTATTGGGTGTGAAAAACTGGCTGAAATTCTGCCAACACTTGCTGTAATTGCTACTGCTGGTGATGGTCGAGTTTTTCTCCTATTTTGCTAGACCAGCTGTCATCCTTATATTGTTTCTCTAAACCAAAAAATACCATAACTGCAACCTCAAATTCAGTAACCTTCCTTAATGCCTTGGTGGAAATTAAAGATCTCAAAAGATTAAAATCCCCTTTAACAGTGACTGCTGACCCCAAGTGCAAAAAATTCATGGGAAGATCTTTCCAATTGTGTTGCACCTCACCTAATGAAACCAACCAAGTCATCCCCAAAATAATATCCACTCCTCCTAACTCAATGAGAAAAAAATCTCCTGAATAAACATAAGCTTGCATTTCTAGATTTAAACCTTCACAACAACCTTGAGAGTCTTGTTTCTGATCGTTTCCCATCCTTACTCCAAAGCTCGCAGTGGTCTGCACTTTCTAGCCTTGTTTCAATGCCACCTCTTTGGATACGAAGTTGTGACTCATCCCACTGTCAATCAACACCAAAACAGGTGTTCCATCAATCTTCCCTCAAAGCTTCATGGTTTTGGGTTGTGTCCATCCATCGGCAGAAAATTATGAAAGTTCCATTTAGTCACACTAAGCTTCTTTAGCAACCTTACTTGACATTTCATGTGTGTCCAAACCTTCTTCTACCTCCGAAACCACATCTTCATCTTCTCCTAAAATGGTCACTCTTAAATTTTTCTCTGAACATTTATGTCCCGGACCAAAAGGCAATCCACAACGAAAACACTTCCCTTCCTCCTTCCTCTTTAAAAATTCTGGGTAGGGGAGCTACTTGGTCCCATGGTTGTTGTGTGACCCTGTGTTCCCATAAGTCCCAATCTGGGAATTACACCCCATAGATGACCCACTACGGTTAGGGTTGTAGGTTTTCCGCTCCATTCCTCTAGTGACCTTGCGTGGATCATTACTCGTTGTCCCGCAAACAGACCCTCCAATGGTCGTTATTCCTTGAACTTTGGAAACTATACTATTGCGTGTCTGTATGCGATTCGTAAAATTGCCAGTAACGGAAAAATTTCCTCCATAAATCACCTGCAGTTCATACTCAATATCGCAAGCAATTTCCATTGCTCGTAAGACTATAGTGGTTCGCATTGATCGGACCTGACACCTCACTTCTGGTTTGAGGCCACCAAAAAAATATCCTAACAGTTGCTCCTCCTAAGCCGCAGGTATTTGTGCCACTAACATTTTGAACGCCTATAAATATTCCTCCACCAAACCAACTTGTTGCATGGAAGTTAGTCTTTCATAAATGTTTCCCTAACTGCCTTCTTTGAAACGCTGCAGCAGAGTGGGAATCAGCGTGTTCCATGTTAACATCGGACTCTTCTTGCGTAGGAAACGAAACCAATGCACCGCAACCCCCTCCATGCTGATGAAGATCAGTTGCATCTTTTCTTCTTCCTTCACACGGTGGACCTCAAAAAGTTTCTCCGCTCGAGCCACCCAACCCAACGGATCTGTTCCGTCAAAAATGGGCAGTTCGACTTTCTTGACCCAAGAGCGACTCTCGTGGTCCTTCTCGCCTTCAACGTCCTCCTCTTTGCTGGCCTCCGAGGATGCTTTGTCGCTCGACCCTTGTCGTTGCATCAAGTGAGTCAAGATGGCTTCTGAACGACCCATGCCGTTCTCGACTTCTATCAAGAATGCGACTTGCTCCCCCATGGTTCTCTCGATTCTGGCAACAGGTCTTCCAACTTTCCTACACGTGCCTCCATCGATCCTGCAAGTCAGACCAAATTTTTAGGTAACAATTTAGCTTAATGTGCCCGTGTGTTAAATAGCACTAGGTAGAGAGCAATAGCTCAGTATTATTCCAAAACAAGAAGGAAGAACCTTCTTCAGAAGGGGAAACCCTCTTACAATCTCAGGAAATCTTCTGAGAATTATTTCCAATCTAAAAGTCTACCCCACTTCCCCCATAGACTATTATTTTATATCGACTTATCCTAACAAACTTCTAAGGAATAGATATCTCCAGCTAACAACCTGAATCACTAAAATATATCAATATCTAGCTATCTCACTACTGCTTACAGCCTGTCTTCTTCTTTCTTTGTATAAACTAACCACTCTCCTCCTTTGTGACCATTATTCCTAACATAGTCTCATTTTGCTGAAGGAAATGTGAAAAGTTAGTGTGCTATTTGAACATGGTATTGTGGTAAGGATCAGAATGATGAATTGTTGCTTACTTTCACTCAACACCTTAGTCACCAACAATTTGTTTTCAGTGGCTTTGGGCAAGCTTTTATTGTATAAGAGCTGATAGATGTTTGTATTGCAAAACTCTCTTATGCTTCTGTTTTGATTGATAAAAATGATGTGGTAAATAGTCTCCAATTTATATTTTCAGGTTAGTCAAGCCTTTGCTGAGATGATGTTCAAACATGGATTTGTGCATTGTGACCCACATGCTGCTAACATGTTAATACGGCCTCTGCCTTCTAGCAAATGGAGCATTATGGGTGAGAGCTTGGTCGTGTGGAGCTTGCTTTCTCCTAAAAAATCTGGTTTTTTTTATTTATACTGTTAATGAGATCATAGATGTTTAAACATGAAACTTTCTAATTTGGAGAACCTCGCATTTGCATCACCAACAAGCAAGTTCATAAAATGACAAACAAGATTATATCTTCCTTAAAATCTTTGATTATATATAATGTCTACTTAAAGTTTATCTTCCTTAAAATCTCTGCTTATATATAATGTCTACTTAAAGTTTACTGATGTTGCGTGTTTTCCTTTCTCCATAGGGAAGAGAAAACCACAATTGATACTCTTAGATCACGGTCTGTATAAGGAGCTTGACTTTGCTACTAGATTTAACTATGCTTCCCTTTGGAAGGTAAACTATGGTTTCTTACAATGCTTTTGTTCTCCATGTCAGTGGCATGATTTAGAACTTCTGATATTGGGATGTTTGCCAGGGATTAGTTTTTGCTGATGCAAATGCAATAAAGGAAAACAGTGTTAAATTGGGTGCTGGTGAGGATCTCTATGCGTTGTTTGCAGGGATCCTTACAATGAGGCCCTGGAATAGGGTTATTGACCGATCTGTTGATCATTTGGTCATAAAAGGCAGTGCTAGTGAGCGTTCTGAATTGCAGGTCTGAATATAATCAGTTCTAATTATCTTAAACAGACAGATGCTCGGGAAGGTCCCTTTTTTGTTAAACCTGGTTTACAATGTTTATGTGTTGCAGATGTATGCATCTGAGTATTTCCCCCAAATTTCAGAGCTTCTGAGGAGGCTCCCACGTGTAATTCTGTTGATGCTTAAGACAAATGACTGCTTAAGAGCTGTTAATAATTCTCTGGTATTTTATACTGTCCCCCTTGTTGCCATTTAGTTCTCTGGTACTTTCTCTTTGGTTGCAAAATTTAATTATCAGGAGTAATTTAGCACCTTTGGAGATTGAGATTGGCAAGGAGCCAATTCTATCATTGAGACGGTTGGACCTTTAATACATTGGAGGGTTATTGCAAATTGGGACATATTTTCGGCGTCCTGTTTGATTTTGATTAGGAGATGCTAATAATAATGTTTCCGATACATTTAGTAGTTGTCAATCTTTCTTTCTTGTAATGTTGGTAAATGTATGTGCATATATTGGTCATTATCTGTTTCCTGTATCTATTGTGTGTTATCTATTAGTTGTCATTATCATGTAAATTATAATTTTACTTGAAAACACGTTATTAATAGATGCAGGGATCTTCCCTCGAGACATTTTTTATCATCGGAAAAGTTTCTTCTGAAGCCGTTGTCGAGGCAAAGAGGTCACAGAGGAAATCTTTGTTGGGCCGATTAGATGTGTGGTTGGAAGAAATTCTCTTGGAAGTTCGACTTGTGGGAATGCAGATAGCCTTGTGGCTTTTACAACTCAGGAGAGCTTTGACCGGATGAAACCTAATACGAGGAGATGCGTACTCATTGTTTTCTTTGGTACGGAAAAGGCGCCAGGATTCTTTCTCCCCGCGGTTCAATTATTGCAGTCCGCATGCAGGTACCCTGAACGTGGATTGATTCATTGATTTTTTCGTTTCTTGAAAATTGTTTTTAGCGGAAATAATAGACAGAAGAGGATGACAGAGATATACTTATGTTTCATTTTTGTTTATCCTAAGAATAGTCACTAGTTATTAAGGGTTTACTTATGTTGTAAAAACTTTTCACGGCGATGTAAACGGTGTAAAAACATGTTTTATAGCGATCGTGTTAGATAATTCATCCCCTGATTTGGGATTTGCGATATTCAATAGTAAAAACATGAGATTCATTCTTCACTCCGGATTCTCTAATCATGCATGAAAGAGAGAGAGAAGCAGAGGTATGCTTTGTCCATTAATTATTTAATTTGAGCTTCCTTCTAGATGTTCCTTTATGGCACTCTGCGGCAGACAAGTTGGGGGTTGCCCATAAACTTCGCAATTGTACTATCCCAAAGCAAAGCACGGAACATTTAGCTTTTAATAATTGGATGCGACGTGGATTGTTAAAATCCATACCTTTTCTTGCATTTCTTCGTCTCATCATATCCTAGCGCGCCCAGTTAGTGATTACATCCTTTTTCTTGACCATACGATCAACCAAACTCGCTGAGCGTTTAGTTTGAAGAGAAAATGAAACCACATCATTCACCAGTTACAAGATCCTTAAATTTCGGGAGAGAAAATGATCTCATCTGATTCGAAGGTTGTTAATGACAGGAACGGCCTAGACTAACATTTGTTCGGTTTGCTGCCGTGGCTAGTGTCAAAAAAGTGTGTTTTGGACTCGAACTTTTACTACAAGTTGTGCCCACCTTCGCACGACAATTTTACTTCGGTCCGCTTAAGTAAAATTCAACTTTCTCACGTCAATGTCGCCGAACAATTCTGTTAGCTCTCGAACACCACGCACACAAGTGTTTAAAATATTTCTCTCACATACAAAATAACACAAGTATATAATAGAGTAAAGAAAGCAATAAGAGATATAGCCAAAACTAATCTTTCATTAACTCTCAACAAAATGTTAACAAAAGATATAAGTATCTTCTTCTCAAAGCATTTATAAGGAACTTCTTACTCGAAGTCCTTACAATGAGAACACCCCCCAACTCTCAAAGTTCTCTCCTTTAAGTAATTCTTATCAATGAGTAAATGACTCAATGATTGAATTCCTAACTCTCAATTCTAATGAGCTATTTATAGACTCCTTTTGCTTGGAAAGCAAGTTTAAGATCTTTAAAGATCTCCACAATCCTAGTTGATCCTATCAACTAAAGATTACATTGCATTACACCGACCAATGGGAAGACATCCCCTTTTCTTTAGGACTCTTCTAATTAACTACATTACATTAGAATTTAATCAAATAAATATTACATGCCAACTTGGAATATTGCATCCATATCCTTGAAGATCTTCGCTATCTTCAAATAATTCTCCCACTTGGTCTTTATCTATTAGATTGATGAATCTCCAATGTGATCTTCAAGTTGATCTCGCCATGTCATCATGTGCCACATCACCCACAATTGCCACGTCACTGCTGATGTGTTTTCCAAGTCACCAAAGCCTATCAGCACATAGGTCCATCAATGCACGTCCATGGACAAGTCTATCTTCCATGATCAAGCTCACTCATGGTATAGTCTCGTCGCTCCATAACTAAGTACAAATCACAATCCGAGTTAATATAAAACTTCACATATTTTACATACCTTCGACCTACCTCACATAAGTCAAGTGCTTATGCGTCTTTTCTCGCTCGCATGCCTTCGCGCACCCTCGGGTCTCGCATGACTTAGTTCGCCAACTCTACGAGGCCTCGTATTCGAATCTCTAGTCTCGTCGAAGATTTCTACTAATGCGCACCTACACGTGGCCACGCGTATTGAATCTCACCTACTCTCAAGATCTTTACCGATACTTCCCGCATCCCTCGACTACTTGGCAAGTTTCTCGGGTTTTGTTCGTCAACTCAAAAGACTTCACCTTGTTCCCTCGTCATCACGCCTTCCTCGTGCCAACTTACGTGCCAAACATTGGCCAAGGCTCGCCAATACTCGCACGATCCCTCAGTTTGGACTTAGGGGTTTAACAAACCACCCTTACTAGAAGAATTTGACCCCCTCGAGAAAATAATCTGTGGGCACTTCTCCACGAGCGGTTCCCTCAAAGACTATCTCCAATTGTTGTAGACTAGAGCAAACCTTCTCTTTCATTAGCACCATTCTCATTTACCACCTCCTCTTTCCATCGAGTTTGTTTTTGCATGGGTCCTCATCCACGAGGCTCATAGCATTCAAATAAGCAATGCTATTGATGGCTCCTTCTCTCGAGTAATCTTCATCGCTCCCTCCTTTGTCCTTCACGACTATGGAGTTCATCTGCTCCTCGCCCTTCTTCCTCTTCGAGCACTTTTGAGCATAATGCGACCCTTCACAGATGAAGCATGCACCTTCCCCTTCGATTTCTTCTTCCTATGTTGAGAAGATTCTCCCAACTTCTCTTTGTCTTTCTCCTTTTCATCTCGGGTTCCACTATTTTTCTTGCCCTCTCTGCTAGGTCGAGTTAGTGGTGGAAATTGGAGATCCACCAAGGCATCTGCCGCCGCTATTGCGCTAGGGAGGTCCTTCACGTTCTGCCTCCAAAGCTCCATTTGTGCCTAACCTTGCAAGCCGCTAATGAAGTTGAACAAATTGTCATCCTCCGACACATTCTGCACGTCCAACATCACCTGTAACATCCCGTTTTCTCATGCTAAGGGTTATAACCTTAGAATACTGTACATGAGAGATATCAATGAGAAAATTACGAAATGCACTTCATGCTCATGCATAATATAACATACATACACGTGAATTTGATTATTGCACACATTTCAATGATTTGTTCATGCACTCATTTAACATTTTTCAGGTATAAATGATTGTTTTAATGTGATTATGATATAGATAGTGAATATTTTGCCTTAAAAATTGATCTGGTAAATTAAATTATTGATTTAAAATTTTTGGTGAAATTTGAGAATTTTCTGAAATTATGGGTATTTTTTGACTAAAAAAAATGTCAAGTGGCAGAACAATTGATAAATGGCAATAGAAATAAGTGTCAGATGGTAGTAGAAATTTTGATGAATGACATGAGGATTTAATGACATATGTCATTTAATATTGGGAGTCAATTGGATTAGAATTGGGACACAAATGGACTAGCTTATTAAAAGACCAAAAGAGGATCATGAGAAAGTGACATGTGGCAAGTGACAACTTGCCACATCACTTGTCTTAATCCACGATTTTTATTAAGTGAAAGACCCACTCTCATTTTGGTCTTTCACTTGCTGTTTACCCCTCTCTTCGTTACCTTCTCTCATCTTCATCTTCTTTATTTGTCTTCATTCCCGATACTCACTTCTCACCCCATCCACATTAAAGCTTACTTTCACCTTTCATTTGCTACTATTGTTTTATTGTCTTCTTCATTTTTTTCAGTAAAGACCCAACCCTACCATCTTTGAATGTTGATGATCGAATGATACTGGAGAAGCTAGGGTTAAGGATTAATTGAAGAACTTGGAGTAAACAAGTATAAAGCAATACTTTTCTTTATTTGTTGAATGAAACATGTTTTGATGACAGTTAAGAGTTAAATGATTATAAAATGAGGATGGATACATGCTGAAATGTGAATGAGAAAACCAAGGTATGTTCATCTCTTGCTTTTACACATATGATGATGATCAATATTTCATAAGTTGTTGAGATGATTTGAGTTAGAATGATCATTAAAGATGGTGAAGGAAAAAGTGCAGAAAAATTTGATAGATAATGGGTTTTATGTTCTGTTGGATCTTTTTGAGTATTATAGGGATGAGTTAAAATGAGTTTGATGCTAATGAAAAAGGGAGTAATGTGGTGTCTTGAAATGAGAAGAATTAAGGTGATAGTTAGAAGTAAAATGAAAATGGAAATGAAGATGAACATGTGCAGAAAGTTGATGATGTGTGAGTAAGGAAACAATAGGTAGTGCACGATTGTTCTTGGAAACACCAGGTAGTGCACGAGCACGATCGTGATAGAGAGGAATCATCAGGAGTTGTGCACGATCGTGATAGCGAAGGTGCACTGCTGTTTGACAACTTTCGATACCCTTCACTCTTTTGGCCATAACTCCTTCTCCGGACCTCCGATTGACTTGAAATTTGAACTACAAGCTCCTCACACATTGTCTTTCCTCTCCACCAAATTTCATTGTCATCTGAATTCACTAGGAAATGATTGGTAAATAGTTGATTGATGAGTTTCGGATGAAAATGATGAAGTGTGCTGAAATATGTTAAATGGAGTATTTTCACTGAACAAACATCTGTAATTTGGCCATATCTTGATCTGTAGATATTAAAATGGGATGATTTTAAGTTTAGATTAAACTAGAGACATATAGCTACAATTTTCATGAAACAATTGAATTTTAATTCTATCTCTTAGAGTTTCAAAATTTTGTCTTGAAGTTGAGTATTGTGTACTGCCATAGTGTGAGTACAATCTGAAGTATTTTGTGCATAACTTGCAAAATAATAAACCAAATTGTGTGAACTTGGAGTCGATAGAAACCTAAGATATATGGGAACATTTGTTTAGAAGAATTTGTTGTCTAAATACTTCATTTTCTTTATTAAAATGGCCATGAAAAATTGACCTGAAAATTTATTTTTAAGAAAAGTTGGAATGATGTTTGTATAAGAGAGGAAGCATCAGGTAGTGCATGATCGATTGTGACAGAGAGGAAACATCAGGTAGTGCACGATCGTGACAAAGAAGAAGTATCAGGTAGTGCACGATCGTGACAGTGAAGGTGCATTGTTGTTTGACAACTTTCGACACTCTTCACTCTTTTGACCATAACTTGTTCTCTAGAGCTCCAATTGACTTGAAATTTAAGCCACAAGCTACTCACACATTGTCCTTCCTCTCCACCAAAATTCATTATCATCTGAATTCACTAGGAAATGGATTGGTAAATGGTTGATTAATGAACTTAGGAATATCAACTTTTGCAATATATGATATATGAATGTATCTCCAGTTGGAAGTTATGAGTTGTTAATGATATAAAAGTGTTCTTAGAAATGTTAATATGATTGCAAGGAGATGAGTAATGTGTATCAAGTAAGAATGAATGAGAGTTTGGATATTGTGTGATCATATAATGTTAGAATAACATTGGTGAATGATTGATTGATGGTATTATAATAATCAAGTGTATTGAGCTATGAACCTTAGTATAGTATATGATTGAGTGATGAACTTAGAATAAATTTGTTTCATTGAGGTGTAAACCTAAGTTCAAGTTAGACATATATGAGTTTTGAAGTATGAATGATCATGAGATGTGAATAAAGGAAACATACCCGGAATAGTCATATTGAGCATACATTATACATAACACATATACATATGTGTACGATTGAATGTTTATGTGAATTTTCAATTAATAATGTGTGTGCAATATGTGTATTGCATGATGCTGATATACAGGATAGAACGTCCGCATCCAGATGTTTCCCAATCATGGACGCTAATGCTAATATGGAGCGTACTGTTAGTCGACCTAGATGGCCTCACTTGATTAATTGTTTGTTTTAAATTCTGTATTGAATTATTATGTGAATGTGATTGTGTTGATTTCGGACATTGACTGTCCGAGGCGTTTGATGCATGAAATTCATATTGGAAGTGCTCATTGAATGTGAATTTGACAGAATAAGTGATTCTCAACGTATATATTGAATGTCGGACCAAGGTCCGATGACAAATGTGAATGAGATTGTGATAGTGAATTTGAATGTGTAACATTGAGCACATTTGATTGATTGAATGCATGTGATGCATTTCATTACATGAATGCATGATAACATAAAGATAGTTGTGATCGGAGTGACCAGTCTGAAAGAATTTAAAGCTCGGAATATACACAAGAGCCACAGGCTCAGTTGTTAATGTTCCTGGTATCTACAAGGGATATGAGACAATATCTGAAACAAAATCGGTATCCACAAGGGATATGGGCCAGTAAAAAAGCACTCGGTCACGATAATAACAATTAGAAGAGAGTTGCATGTGCATTGCATATATAATTGATATGTATGTTTTAAATGATCGAAATGAGCTGCTTGACTGCTTTGAAAGTGAAATGTGAAAATTGTGAACAAAAGAGTTTTATAATGTTACATGATGATAAATGAAATGATGTGAAATATGTGATTGTATGAGTTGATGTGTTACGTGATTAAGTGAGCCATCGAGGATGGTCCATTCACTGAGTTCACAAAACACAACCCAAAATTTGCAACATTTTTCAAGCTTAGAGAAGATCTACAGTTAGACAAAACTCAACCCAAATTAGAAATGTTTGTAAATGAGGTTGATCAATGAGTGTAATAATAATTGTGATTATGATGTTTATAAAAAAACGACCCTAATTTGATTAGTGGTTTTGTGAAATATGTGTGTGATGCGTGAAAAGTTTTTAATGGTTATGATTGACTGACTGTTCTAGCATGCCACCCTAGTAGAGCATGTTCTTGAATATCGTCTGTATATTCGAGGATATGCACTATGAGAGTGGGGTGCCACATTACCGATGTAAACTTCCTCACATACTCCCTCACTGAGCCATCTTGCTTTAACCCCCTCAAAGCTTCCCTCACGAGCTATTAAGTGTTGTTGGGTAGGAACTGGTCTATTAGCTCCTTCTTTAGCTTATCCCACGTATCAATGGGAGGTCTGCCCGCATTGATGACATTAAAGGTCCTCGTCCTCCATCACAACTTGGCATCACCCACCATGTATATTGCTGTGATTAACACCTTCTCCGAGTCTGCCACCTTTGTCGCTGCAAAGTACTGCTCCATATCCCACAGAAAATGTTTGAGCTCATTGGCACTCCGCTTGCCATCGAAAACTTATGGCTCTCGCACCTTTACCATAGTGCTTTCCACTCAGACACCCGTCTTGTGCCTTGTCATCGCATACTTGAGCACCAATAGATCATAGCTTATCTCTTCACGAGCCTTACTCTATTCCTCGCGCGCTCTCATAGTTGTTTGAAACTCCCTCTCCAAGACTGTAATACGTTCCAACAAAGGAACTACTCTCTCATCAGTCGGGGCTAGAGACTCAAGAATTGCCTATATTCTGGTAACCATTTTCGTTAGATTACTTACACCAACCATCGCTCTAGATTGGCTCTGATACCAACTATCATAAAAATCTACTTTGGACTCGAACTTTTACCATAAGTCGTGCCTACCTTCACCCAACAATCCCGCTTTGGTTCGTTTAAGCAAGATTCAACCTTCTCACGTGAATGTTGTCGAACAATTCCGTTAGCCCTTGAACACCTTATGCGCACACAAGTGTTTAAGGTGTTTCTCTCACACACAAAATAACACAAATGTATAACAGAGTAAAGAAAGCAACAAGAGATATATAGCCGAAGCTAATCTTTCATTAACTCTCAACAAAATGTTAACAAAAGATACAAGTACCTCCTTCTCGAAATACTTACAAGGAACTCCCTACTCGAAGCTCTCTCCTCTGAGTAATTCCTCTCAATGAATGAATGACTCAGTAATTGAATTCCTAGCTCTCAACTCTAATGAGCTATTTATAGGCTCCTTTTGCTTGAAAAGCAAGTTCAAGATCTTTAAGGATCTCCACAATCCTAGTTGATCTTATCAACTAAAGATTATACTGCATCATACCGACCAATGGGAAGACATCCCCTTTCCTTTAGGACTTTTTTAATTGCTTACATTACATCAAAATCTAATCAAATAAAGATTACATGCCAACTTGAAAGAATGTGTCCATATCTTTGAAGATCTCCGCTATCTTCAGATGATCCTCCCACATGATCTTTATCTCGTAGATTTGATGAATCTCTAATGTGATCTTCAAGTTGATCTCGCCATGTCATGATGTGCCACATCACCCACAGTTGTCATGTCACTGTCGATGTGTTTTCCAAGTCACCAAGGCCTACCTGCACATAGGTCCATCAATGCACGTCCATGGACAAATCCATCTTCCATGATTAAGTTCACTCATGGTGTAGTCTCGTTGCTCTATGACTAAGTACAAGTTACAATCTGAGTTAGTATAAAACCTCGCATATTTTACATACCTTCGACCTACCTCGCCGAAATCAAGTACTTATACATTTTTCCTCGCTCGCATGCCTTTGAGCACTCTCAGGTCTGGCATGACTTAGTTCGCCAACTCCACGTGGCCTCAGATCCGAATCTCATGTCTCGTCAAAGATTTTCACCAATGCGTGCTTACGCGTGCCCATGCATATCGAATCTCGCCTACTATTGAAATCTTTACCGATACTTCCCGCATCTCTTGCCTACTTTGCAAGTTCCTTAGATTTTGCTCGTCAACTAGTAAGACTTCACTTTGTTCCCTTATCAACACGTCTTCATCATGCCGACTTACGTACTAAGCATTGGCCAAGGCTCGCTAACACTCGCACAATCTCGCAGTTTGAGCTTAGGGGTCTAACAGCTAGTATGGGGAGATCTGATCCTAGTTCAGTTATGCATTAAATTGTCTCTTTGTTTGGAGGTATAGTTTGAGTTTTATTGGTTGGAAGTATGCAGAATTACACCAAACTAACATTAAATTTTGGAGGCCAGGTGCGTGCGATTGCGATGGCGTGGCTGAAAGGCTTAGAGATTTCAGGATGCTTTTGCTATCCCCGTGAAATTATTTACTCATCGTACCCATTATTTTCTCTCCTAAAGGTAAACTGATTTGTCAATTCACAGTTCATTAACTTCTTCTTCATGTCTTCTTTGACTGAAGAATTGGTGGAACCAGCAAGTGTAGACGTTTTGTTAAAAACGGCGAGAAAAAGGGTAATTCGCCAGACTTGTTGGGATGGCAATAAATGAGAAAAAAGAAAAAGCAGAAAGAAAAGGTCGCATAAGAATGCTTTGACAAGGCCATGTTGGCCCACTTTACTGGTCAGCTTCTCCCATATAATGAATGAAACCAAGACGGTACTGACTATGAGGGTGAGGATCAATAACTACCCCACCCCCACCCCCCCTCATCATCATATGTACATGGTTTAAGAGATTGAAAAAGAAAGCGAACGCAAACACCAGAAAGAGGAGTAAAGAGACGAGCCAGAGAGATGGTAGGACCGACGCGGCCTCAGTTCGTTCTCTTTGGATCCTCCATTGTCCAGCTCAGCTTCAGCCATGGCGGTTGGGGCGCCCTCCTTTCCGACATCTATTCTCGCAAAGTAATCTCTTTCTGTCTTTTCTTTTTCCGTTGCAACTTTCTCTCTTTTTTTTTTTCTTTCTTTTCTTCCATACTATCATCTACTTTGAATCTATTTATTCCCCACTTAAATTTATCAAGTGTTTTCGTTCCGTGGTAATATATTTGTTGCCTAATAAAAGTTCGAGTGCTTTACCTGTCGGAAATGAAATGGTGTTCAGACGCGTTGCAGTTAAAGTTGATTTCATAAATCTTAAAAATTTGGATTTCCTCAGCCCACAAAGTCTTAATATTTTAGTTTGTTTCCATCTGATTTACATTCTTGGTATTAAAGATGTAATATTGCATCTCCTCTTTGTGTTTCTTTGTGTTACTTGTCTTTGATTTCAGGCGGACATTGTTCTTCGAGGGTATTATGGATGGAACTCACGGCTTGCTATTAAAGTCCTGGACCAAGTTTTCCCAAAGGTTTGATATCCTCTGATGCAATTATGAACATATAGTTAGAGCCACAACGTTCTTCTAGGTGGTTAATTTCTATGACTTTGAGGACCACCTATGCACTGGTAAGGTATGCTTGTGCAGAAAAGAGCACGCATTGTATGCAGACACAACTGTTCTTATAAGGATTAACACTAATTTAATGCTCAAATATGAATTCCTGTGCAAGAACCTTTATGTAGGTGGCCTTGTAGAAGTAGAAGAGTACTTCAGATGCATTGGAACTAGGTTTAATTAGATCATTGTTCTTGAAATTAAATGGGTGAAAATCAAACTTGGTGAAATTGCCAAGGTGCTTCAACATGGGTGCATTGCAGGCAAGAACAGTTTTGTCGATTTCCGTTCTGAAAATTATTTCTTCTATTTGGTCAACATATCATAATGATTGATTTTGTGCTGTTGTTTCCTTCAAATCAATTTCTATGTCAATGGAATTTAATTTTTAAGACTCCTCTTTTGGTCCCTTGATGTTGCTGCGATGGAATTAGTGAGATATTTCCTCTGCATAGGTTGCTGCTGTGCAGCCGTCTTTGATAATAGTTTACTTTGGTGGCAACGATTCAATGGGACCTCACTCATCTGGCCTTGGTCCTCATGTACCACTTCCTGAGTATATCGAGAATATGCGGAAGATTGCAGTTCACCTTAAGGTCTTTCTTGATTCTCTTGTATATCACTCTAAACCAATTTTCTCCAAGTAAGCTGGTCCATAAGGATTTGGCAGACAACTTGTTCTTGTCTAGCTGTCAAATGCCTATAAATGTTTTTGCCTGCATTGTATCTACTAAATGATTTATTTGGCAATTAGAATCTTTCAGATACAACACGCATTGTTTTCCTGAGTTGTCCCCCAGTCGATGAGGCGAGAATCCGTACAAATACATGGTGTGTGGCAGTGTAACTCTTCCTCATCTTCTTTCTTTTGGTGCTACCTAAAATGGAGAATCATTCGTTGTTCTTTTTATTTTATTTTTGCCCCGTAAACAGTGGGATATTCAGTGAGCTAGTACGAACCAATGAGTTGTGCCAAAAATATTCAGAAGCTTGTATAAAGCTCTGCCAGGAAATGGATATAAAGGTCGTTGATCTATTTTCTGCCTTTCAGAAAAGGAGCGATTGGACAACTGCCTGCTTTACGTAAGTTGTTTAATAGAACTTTGTATGTGTCATTTGCTTGAAAGGTGTATTTATCCTCTTTTCTTAAGCTTATTGAGTAACCGAGAATTACTTCACTAATTAAGGTTATCGTTTCCAAAATAAGCTATAATTAGTTGCCTTTTGCTTCTCTAGAGATGGGGTCCATTTATCAGCTGAAGGAAGCAAAATAGTTGTGGAGGAGATTCTGAAGGTGCTAAAAGAAGCTGAATGGAGTCCATCCCTGCACTGGAAATCAATGCACACCGAATTCTCAGAGGACTCCCCCAATTATCTTGTTGCTGCTGATGGAAAAACAACACTAAATCCCTCTGATTGGACGTTTCACAGGGAAATTGAGTGGGATTAGATTTCAGAATACTAGTCTT
The DNA here is from genome assembly GCA_027568955.1 of Erythroxylum tenue. Taxonomy (NCBI): domain Eukaryota; kingdom Viridiplantae; phylum Streptophyta; class Magnoliopsida; order Malpighiales; family Erythroxylaceae; genus Erythroxylum; species Erythroxylum tenue. The sequence continues at coordinate 11,973,943 of JAOSBM010000206.1, read as the reverse complement.
TATTGCCTGTGGTATCCAAGAAAACAGTTGCTAGGTAGAAAAATTATGACCAAGCTGAAAATTGAGGAAGTATATGGTGCATATACATAATGGTTGTTTTAAACCATCTGTTGATGAAAGTCTTAAAAATGTTTCTTTATCTACCATATACAGCGAAATACAATAAATATATATTTTGCTCCTCTTTTAAGTTAAAAATGTGTCTTTTCATACCATATACAGCAGAATGCAATACTTTTAGAATATATATTTGGGCCATCTCAGGTGGTTTCCTGTGTGGCAGATCCAGCTCGGTCTAAATAGTTTGGGTTGGCTTGGTTGGAAGATGAAGCTAATTATGTGGGACAACTCTGGGTCGTGTTGTTGCCACTGTCCAGTCCAGTGCGACATCATAGTCATATATAGATGGGCAACGATATTTTGGTGGCCCATGTGTACAATCTTCATGGGTTCATTTTGCTTCACGTCCATTGGTTTTGTTTCGTAATTCATCGTGTGATCCCGTTAATTTTCATAGGGTCTACTTTTAGCCAGAAGTTTCATATCATAATCTTTAGATATGAAACTAATTATATATATTAGGGTAAAAGATATTCCTTATATTTTAAAAATCTTTTTATAAGGAACTTTAAGAAAATTCTAAAAATTCCTTTCTTTTAAACTTCAGTTAAAAATAATTATTAAATGTACATAGTATCAATATAGATATAGATTTATTAAACGTTGTTTAGACGACAATTTGATCTGATTCTTAAATTCAGACCAAATTAATATATCTGATTTAATTTAATAATTTAAGTAGAATTAATTGGTTCAAAGTCAAGTTTAATAGTCGAGTCTGGCTATCATATTAAGAACATTTGATTAATTCTCATTTGATGAACGTGTTTCATTGTGATTTTTTAACCAAGTTTAAGAAAAGATATTCTTTAAGAAATTTAAAACTAGATTTTTTTATAATTTTAAAAATCAGGAAGCTTTTCTAATATTTCTTAAATTACTGGTGAAATTTATGTATTTAAACCTATATATAATTAATTAACATTAATTTTCAAAATAATAAATATTTTTAAATAAATTATTCCGCAAATATCAATGATACTTAATCATTAGTAAATTTTAAGTATTTTGAAATATGTGTACATAAATGATTTATAGCATTAAAATTATACTTGTGTTTAGATATGTATGAATCATTTTGAAATTTGTGTATATTATTAAAATTAATTCATAAATATGATAGATAGTTAATTATTAATAAATTTTAATTATTTGAGATATTAAGATTATATATAAAGTAATCATATATTTTTAAATAATGTATTATGTATGTGTAGGTTTCTCTGTGGCACGATCTTTAGTTACGTAACGGACGACTGATCGATCGTGTTCCATTGGTGGACGACAGTGACTGGGACTTGATGGTTAGTGATATACTGGACGACACGGGCATCTGGACTTTCCAGGACCTTCGTACAACTATTCCGAGTGAAATCAGAGACGAGTTTATGTCCATTTGTCCTCCGGTGGGATTTTGGGCTTCGGATGAGATCATCTGGGGACATTCTACCACTGGTCGCTATTCCGTCAAGAGTGGGTTTCAATGGTTAACTGGGGTGGACTCTGAGGGAGATGATAATTGGCAGTGGATCTGGATGATTCGAGGGCCGAAAAAAGTGAGGATTCTTAGTTGGCTTATTTGGCATGGCAGAGTTCATACTTAAGAACTTCGAGCAAGGAGAGGAATTGAAGTTTCGGATGTATGCAAGCGGTGTGGGTTTGGGGCCGAGACAATTTCTCACCTCTTTCGGGATTGTGCGAAGGTAACTGGCATTTGGCAACGGTATGCTGGTCTTCTATCCGATAGCTTGCTAAGCAATATTCCTTTTTCTTCTTGGTTTAAGATTCATTGTCAAGATGGTTCGGTGTTGCTGAATGGTTGGTGGCTTGATATTAGTTTTCTTGCGATCATCTGGTCTATCTGGTGCCTTCGTAATAAAGTAGTTATTGCCAATGTTGAGTTCAGTCAATCGGAACAGGAGCATTATGTTTATAATATGATTCATGAATGGAATTCTTGTCTGGGGTTGGTCAAGAGTAGTACTTCGAGAAGCGCTCGTTTGGTTGTCTGGAAGCCTCCGCAAAATACTACTGTTGCTTTGAATGTGGATGGGAGTGTTCTGGGCAACCCAGGAGATGCGGGTATTGGTGGCGTTCTTAGAGATTGCTATGGTAATTGGTTGGGTGGTTTTCTGAATTGGTTGGTAGGGATTCCACTATAGGTGCAGAGTTATTAGCTATTCGAACTGGCCTGCTTGTTGCCTGGAATCAATCCTATAGAGATGTTTGGTTATTTTTGGATTCGTTAGAAGCTCTCCGCTGCTTGGAAGTTACGGACTGGACGTTTCACCCCCATGGTAATTTAATTGGGGATATCAGAGCTATCCTTAGTTGGGACTGGTCTGTCCGGTGTGAGCATATTCTTCGGGAAGGCAATAGCGTCGCTGATATTCTAGCTAAACAAGGAAGCCATGGACGGGAACCGTTTCAATTTTGGTTCAATCCTCCGACGTTTGTGAATGCTGCAGTTCTTGGTGATGCTATTGGCGTCATGTTTGTCAGGGACTAGTTTCTCTTTTTCTATTGTCTTTTTTCTTTCTTTTGCACCAAAAAAACAAAAATAAATATAATACGTGAACATAAATTCACATATGTTAAAACATTCATAATTGTTAATGTATTATTATTTAAAATATGCATGTATATAACATTATAACAAAATAAATATTATTATTACAAGTTAACATATAAATTTTAAAGTATGATATAAAAATGTATTTTCAAAATAATAATAAAAATTTATTAAAAGATATATACTTATGATAATTTTATTATCAATATTCTCTATAAAAAATGAATTTGATTTTAAACTATTAAAATATTAAAATTTTATTATAGCAATTAAAACATAACATAAATGTAAAAAAAAAGTTTATAAGAGATGAAATTGAGTTTAAATATTAGTTAGTTGAAAAAATTTTATAATAATCTTTACAATAAGAAGTGTATTGCACCTTTTTAAGCAGTTATTGTAAGTTTATAACACAAGATTTATACAAGTTTTTAAAAATTATATACTACAATTCCATATAATTTTTTAACAACTTATAAAATTTGTCCTTAAATCTAAAAATAATATTTACATCTCTACTATTAAAGAAGTTTGAAGATTTTACTACACTTTCAATTTTAACTTCAGATCATCTTTTTACGTATTGTTAAAAAATAACCGTTATTGATTTATTTTCTTATAATTTTCAAGAAGTTTGGTAATTGAAATAAGAAAAAGTTGCATCAAAATATAGATAAGGTATTAATATTATTTTGAAGTTATTAATATTATTTTGAAGTGTTTAAAATAAATTATATGTTCAAAACATTTAATTTAAATCATAAAATTATGAAACTTTTAAGTATATGTCATGTCAGTGACCACTTTTTATTTTTAAATGTTTACATAGATCAAGTTATACAACGTAATTTTAATTAAATTTTAATTAATATTTAACCAATTATTCTTAATTTTTATTTAACCTAACAAATCCTAATTAAAACTAATAATAGAAATTAATCAAAATAATTTAACTTACCCCGGTTAAATTTTAACCTATAAAGCTCTCTTTTGTAAATAACCCGAACCATCCTTAATTTTACTCACTCTCTCATTCATGTTATTTATGTTTGGTTTTGTTCTTCTTTTCATGCTCCTTTTTATCAATCTTTTCTTAAATTGTTTCCCTTTTCTTTTTGTTGTTTATAATAAAATTTCATCACTCATGCTCTCCTTTTATATAATCTAGCTCGCTTTTAATTTTTTATCCCATCTTTTATATGCCAGAATGGAAAAGTTCTCAAGTTTAGCACGAAGTCTGATCAACCAAATGAAGCTTAATCACAAGATCTAGCGGTATAAATCAAGCATGATTAGACTTCGAGTTAGTCTCTGGTTACTTGTAAAGGGCTTCAAGTCAAGCTTGGACAGTCTTAAACCAGACCTAACTCAATCCATTACCGAGTCTACTTACATGCGCTCATTCCCTTTGCTCATTGTTGTTTTGTCTCCAAACCTATTTGTCAAGCTTTCTCCCTCTAGTTTTCTCTCATCCCCTTTTGTCTTCTCTTGCAATGATGCTCAGTTTAAAAGGCTAAGAGTTTGCCTAGGGATTCTAAACAAAAGTGTGAATGCGTAGACAAAGATCGTTTTGGATGGGATGGGTTATATTAATACATGGTTGCAATCGTCGAAACCTTTAGACCTTGTTTGGTTAGATGTTAATTAATGAAATGAAATGGAACAGAACAGAATGAAACGAAATGATTTATAATAGAATGGAATGTAATATAGTAAAAAGTTATTTGAAAGAGATGGAACGGTTCATAATGTAATATAGTGAAATGTTGTTTGGAAGATGGATAAAATGGAATAGAATATATAATAAATGACTATTACACCTCTTAGATTAAAATGGTTGTTGCAGGAGATTTAACGATATTATTTTAAAATAGACATCATTTCCAATTAAAAAGTCATGATTGTGACTTTTAATTGTTTTAACAATTTCTATTTTAAAGTAATATAGATTTTATAGTTTTATAAGTAATTATGTACAATTTATTATTAATTATATGAAAATATTATCATTAATTATTTAATTTATTTAAATTTATTATAATAAATTTTATTTTATTACATTATATGTGATTTATATTTAAAAATATGTTATTTATATTATTATTTATATAGAAATATGTACAACTAAAACCATTATAATCAAAATTCATAACTCATTTGGTCAATTCAGATTTTTCCTGAAACATACTTTCGGGTCAACTATTCGTGATAAATCTAACAATGAAAATGGAATAATTTGAGAACACTTTCTTCTAGAAAATTGTTCTCCTATCTCTTATAAGTTTCTAGTTTAACCAAAAACATTCAATTTGGTTAGTATTCTAAAAGTTATACACTTACACTCCAAATAATTTGGATCGTTCATAAGCTAAAACAACATTTTGTAATCAACTTTAATTCAAAATCTGGAATTCTAGAGACAGAATTAAAATTCGATTTCTTCAGGCAATTTGTAGTCCTATGTCTCTAGTTTACTCCAAATCAAAATTCATTTAATTCAGATAACTACAAAACAAGATATTGTCAAAATACCGAAGCAAGTTTAATGAAACTCATTCATCAGTTTTCCAGAATTCCTCATTATTTTTGTCCCACATTTTTCACTTAATCTCTCCCAATTGATTTCATATGGTTATAATTTTTGGTGGGGGTGTAGAACAAGGTGTTTCAAATCTAATGGCTCAAGTCCCATGTCATTTGGAGGTTGGGAGAACAAGATATGGCCAAAAGATCAAAAGGTGTTTGATTTCGCAACGGATCTCAAAAGTCGCGATCGTTCACTTTCTCTTCCAAAAACTGCATGATCGCGATTCTTCTTCTCCTTCCGAGTCTCTGCAAAATTTTCTTCTTCTTTCTTTTCTTTTTAATCAACTTCTCTAACTCATCTTAACCACATTTTTGACTTCTATGCAACCCATCACATTCAAAATCAGATCAAAAACAAAGAATTAACACTAAAGCATTCAACAGAGAACTTTATCTCTATTCCTTGTCCATCACCGAGTTGTCATTCTTGTTGGTTGAAACTGAGTTACTCTTACTGCTGGGAAGATTAGCTGAATCAAATAAGTGTTTGTTGTTGATATTTTTACAGTGTAAATATATACATGCATGAGGAGTTTAAAAGAAGTGTAATTTCGGTGATGAATAAACTAGATGATGGATTTGTGAAATAGGAATTGTTTAAAAACTATATGAAATAGATTTTGGTTTGAGATTTGTGAAAGTTTACGTAAGTTGAAGTAGAAATATATGTACTCTGTTCTGGTTCTGAGAAATGCGAATATGGTTATAAGTTGATGCACTGTTCATGCATGAATATGTGAAGTGTTAACAGAAATGAATTTGAATGAGTTTAGAACTAATTCAAATTCATGCATGAAGTGTTAAGGTGATGCAGTGTTATAGGAAAAGCATTAAAACGAAAAGTTTATGATGAAACGAAGTTGTTGATGAAAATGAGAAACGCAAAAAAATGAAAAGTGCAGGAATTGGTGAATATCCGTATATGTTATATTTTTTGTGTTAGTATGTAATCTTGAATTTTGATCTGTTGTGTATGATTTTGCACTATAATAGGAGTTAAATAAAGAGAAAGAGTAGATAAAAGTGAAAAGATATGCATCAGATGAAAGTATAAGAAAATGAAAAATTATAGTAGAGAGAGGAAGTAAAAATGAAGTTTCAGATTTTTGAAATTTAGAGTGTAAGTTTGAATTTGATTTGTTTAGAGATTGTATTGGGTATAGGCAAGCATAATAGATGATTTTGAAGTGATTAAGTTGGAAAAGGAATGAGAAATCTGAAAAAAAAAGGAAGAAGAAGAAAGCACAATTGCGACTTCGCTATTAAAAGGTTGTGAATCGCAATCGTGTTTTTGGTGCGCCTCGTGATCGTGCAGACGCACGATGACAACATGAAGGCAAAACTCGTGATCGTGCAGATGCACGATCTCAACTTTCAATTGTTTTTATGGAAGAGTTTATTCTGAACATCCTTCAATCTTTTTGTTATAACTTCTTCATTCGATGTCCAAATGACTTGATTCTCAAAGCAATAGACTCATAAGACATTGCTCTTCATCTCCAACAAAAATCATAACCTTGTGAAATGGATGGATTGATGAATTTAAGAAGAAATGTTGAGGAAAAATCAGGAAAGTTTATTATGGTGATTGGATGTTGCACGACCGTGAGTTAAGGTCTCACAGCCATGAGTTTTTGATAGCAAGGTAGAATGGGGTACTGAATGGAAATTAGAAATTAGAATGAAGTGTTAGAATTATATTAGGTGGTGTTAAGTGGGTTAAAAGAGTAGAAACATAAAAGACAAAACAAGGGCAAATTGGGAAAGTCCTTGTAAGTGAAGGGCATGATAGGAAGAATAGGCTTTTTGGTGTTTTAAATTAAAAGGAGGAGGAAGGAGTTGTCGTGAAAGCCATTTTAGAAGAAGGAAAAAAACGTGAAAAAGAGAGGAAAGATGGGAAGATCGTGGAAAACTTTAAAGGAAGAAGAAAGAAGAAGAAAAATAAGAGGAATTTAACTTGTTGGAGGTAAGTTTTCATCTTTCTTATGCTAGCTTCAAAAAGGGGATTAAATAGAGGTTAGGGTTTTTGTTGGAAATGAAGGAAGAAAAAAGAGAAAGATAAAACCAAATTGATTTTGGGATTTCTAAGTTAGGGTTTTGGTTTTCTAGCCTAGATGGGCTTTGGGTAGGTTAGGTTT
>JAOSBM010000206.1:11949799-11963808 GCA_027568955.1 Erythroxylum tenue | reverse complement strand
AGTAATGAGATGAAGAAACAGTTAGTTTCAAAAGAAAAAAATATATTGTGGATTTTCTATTGTTGCTTTATGCAATTATTGATATGATGCCACATGGAGGTTTAGTAGTCATTGCTCGTAGTGCACCTTTATCATAGGTTATGTACCGAAATGACCTTCGGGCGTCTCGGTGCATACTCTACGGTAAGGGGGCGCTACATTAAAAGTTTTATCATAAGGATCATTGAAGAGGCAAAATACTTTTTTATTATTCTTAATTGTCCCCAGATTTGCGTCATCAAGAACAAATAAGTTTATTAGTACAATGTGTGAATATGTCAAATAAAAAATAAAAATAGAGGAGTATTTTTTGGAGTTCTTGAAGGTAGATGACACATCTGGATTGAGACTTTCAATGAATTATTGAATGCATTTAAGTCTCTTAATCTTAATGTCCATAATGTGAGCGGTCTAGGTTATGAAAATGGTTCTAATATGAAGGGAAAACACCAAAGGTTTCAAAAGCAATTTGAATTAAATTTGAGAGCATTATATATGTCATGTGCTTGTCATAATCTTAATCTTACTCTTAGTGATATGACATATTCTTGTGTTAAAGTTGTTTCATTTTTCGGAGTTATGCAATGCATATATGCATTATTTTCAAATTTTCCTAAAAGGTGGAAGGTTCTACTTGATAATGTTTTGTGCTTAACCATGAAATCATTGTCTAACGCTCGTTAGGAGAGTCGAATAAAAAATATTAAAGCGATTAGATTTCAAGCTCCTCAAATAAGATTGGCTTCGATGGAATTATCTTGATCTTGTGTTGATGCCGGGTCAAAGAGTGAAGCGGAAAGCTTGGTTAATGTACTTGAGAGTTTTCAGTTTTTACTTGGCATGATATTTTAGTCGTTATTAACATGGTGTCCAAATCTTTGTGCATTGATGCTACCATAGAGCAATTAGAAGGTGTGATGGTATTTTTGAGAAATATAGAGATGAAGGGTTTAGCTCTAGTATGAATATTGCCAAAAGTTTTGCACATGAGATCCATTTAGAGCCTACATTTCCAACTAGATGTTGTATTATTAGGAAAAGATAATTTGATCATGATGGAGAAATACAATTAGATGAGAATTCTTTTAGAGTTAATTACTTTATAGTTGTTGTGGATATGGAAATTACTTCGTTGAAGAATAAATTTGAATAATTAACTACATTTAAAAATATTTTGAAATCTTATTTGATTTAAAGAAGTTAAGATCGTAGGATGATAATAAATTAAGAGAATGTTGCACTAATTTTACAACAACTTATTCTCATGATAACGTGTTGGATGTAGATTTAGATGATCTTTTTTCTGAATAAAGTTTGTTGCAAATGACTTTGCCAAACAAGTTAATATCATCAATTGAAATTTTAAAATTTGTTAAAGCTAAGATTGTTATCCAAATGTTTCAATTGCTTATCGAATGTTAGTGACTATACTTGTGACTATAGTATCAATTAAGAGAAGTTTTTCAAAGTTAAAATTATTAAAAACCTACTTGAGGTCATCAATGTCACAAGAAAGGTTCAACGATTTAGCTATTTTATATATCGAGAATGATATATTGGACAATATTAATCTTCATATTATTATTAATGATTTTGCATTTAGAAATGTACGGAGAAATTGTTTTTCATAAATCATGATCATTTGTATGCTTGTTAGTGCAATTCTCTTGGTGTTTTGCAATATAATATTGTTGTTTAATTGTTATTACTTCTACTATTTTTAGTGATTTTATTGTTGTTGACATTTGCAAGATGTTATTAACTGATGTTGTAATCATTTAATATTTTGTTTAATATGTGGACTTATAAATTAAGTTACTTATATATGGATATTAAATTTTAATATTAAAAATATGTTTTTAAAATATACACATTTGCGTATTGCCTATTTATTGGACCTTCTTTTTACTTTATCCAGGAAGGTCCCTAATCCAATCAGATACCAAAACGAGCACATTGGAGGATACATACCTGCTTGGAATGAGGAATTTGAGTTTGCATTGACTGTGCGACACCGATACTTCTGATTGAAGTTCACGAGTATGACATGTCTAAAAAGGATGATTTTGGGGGTCAATCTGCCTGCCTATGCCAGAGATAAGAAGAAGGATTCGAGCTGTTCCACTTTTGAACTAGAAGCGAGAGATATATAATCCCCTAAAGCTCCTTGTGCGCTTTGAATTTGTGTGAGAAACCTGGCAGTTTTATGCCTTTCGCTCGTGGAAGAAAATGTATAAATTTGTTAAGTCCTTTTTGCTTTCCTCCACTATGCTGTGAGCTGATTGTGGCTGTGCGTTGATCACTTGATCTTCCTGTCTAACTTTTGATATGTAGCCCAACTACCTGGTACTGCCGTCTTTGCTTTGCTCGTTGGTTATTGTTCTTTCGGACAGAAAGTTGTGGCTAATGTGGAGTGGCTTCTTCTGACCATTGTCATTTTGTTGGGCCTGTTGGGGCAACATACTTTTGGTTACAAGGGTCTCCTCTGGTTCTCTCGCTGGATGAAAGAAGCTGATAAGAGACCAAGAAGATATCCACAAACATAATCGCTCTCATGCTAAGTTTAACTAAATTTACCACGTCAAATTGCATAAACATACATTGGTCACTACACTTCTTTTTGCTTATGGAGCAATTATTGTAGACTGTACAGAATTTTCAAATTGTGCTAATAGTATTTTCTAGGAATGGAAAAGAAGTCATCGTGGCTTAAAGTTGCAATGAGATGCCATACTTTTGTTTTCTCAGCTCATTTTTCTGTATTTATTAAATGTTCGTTGTCTGAGGGAAAAGGACTCTGTATACAGTGGATACGACCGACACTTTTTCTGCACCTTGAAATGAACTCGAAAAAGAAAAAGATTAAACTGCTCTTACAATAATTATTAGAGTTAGATTTGTGGGGTTGCTGCTGTGCATAACTTAATGCTACCTAACCTGATATGTCTGTTACAACTGATGATGTGTTCACATTTACATAATAGTTGGTTTGTTGAGAATGACAGAAGAGTCTAACAAGAAGAAAGAAACAGAGATTGGAAAGACCAGAAATATTGGAGAACCTATGTATTATTTATCAATTAGGTGGACAGGAGTTTTAGAGTTTTTGTCTGCCCTTTTACTAAAAGTTCCACACGCTCCCACATGGCGTGCTTTGACTTACTACTCCTTTTGCATGCTCTTTTATCTGCGTAAAACGACCGCATAGCCTGAATGCAACGCATGAACCTCAGCTTGAATTTTAGTGTCAACCGGAAGGACTTTGGATTTGACCTGGTGAATTAATTCGTCTCACACACACCGAGTTTCCTCCCACCACACCATTTATCCTCACCAAATGCGATTTTAATCTACTTGCAGCTAAGCGTACCATAACCAAGTGTTTTAAATTCGGAGGCACCGCCACCGCCACCTCCACCGCCTGATGTAATTGAAGCCATTAATGACACACTTCAAGCAATTCAAGCCTAACCGTTGACATTTGAGAGTGAAAAGTTGACATCTAAGTGCACCCTATTTATGAAACCTAAAGCCTATTTGACCAGTTAAACTGAACTTTTCTCTTTCGCCTTTTTCGGTTGGACCGTCCATCTTTTTAGGAAATGGCTATTCCAATTCCAATTGGGTACTTGTGGGATTGAAGTACAACTGTCCAAAGGCCATAGGCATATCCCATAATCCCAAGCCCACACCGGTATTTTCTTTGGTGCATTTTAAGAACGCTCAACAGCTCAGAAAAGCGTTCATATTTTGTCTGCCTGCACATCATGTAACTGTAGTACAAAATTCTTCTATTCCACGTGTGGAAAGGTTCAGGTTCCAAATTACACTACAGTGTTTATAAACCCTTTCCAACGTTAGAACACTAGACTAGAATCGTAAAATGGAGAAAGATGAGCAATTCACTTGGCTTGGCTGTCAATCCTTTCAAATCCTATCCCATACTACAGCCTCATGTTAGTAGACATCTAAATAATCCAAAATGTAAACCAGTAAGGAACTGTAGCTCCTAATTTTTACTTCTTCCTGAAAAATATATACTCAAAATGAATCTTCTAAAAGAATTTTAAGTGAATTTTCTTTCTATTCTTATCATTGAAAATTCAATCTGAGGCAATTGAAATTATACCGCTAGAGATGCTTCCATGGCTACCATCATCAGCGCACAGAGACAAGGCTCTCTCCAAATTGGAGACGATATCTGTCATTGTTGGCCTGTCTTTTCCTTCCAATTTTACACAATGCAGTGCAGTATATGAGACCAGCTCCACAGCTTCTGCTTCATTAACATCCGGTGGACCAATTCTCGGGTCCAAAATCTTCAGCAGTTCATTAACCATTATCTTGGGGACTGCAAAATCTACTATGCTCGTTGGTGAACCTCCAGTCTCTTCGCTCGTGATTATTGCCCTCTTTCCTGTCAAAAGTTCCAGCAATACCACGCCCAGTCCATACACGTCACTCTTTGCTGTCAATACATTCAGACCATAGTACTCGGGATCGATATACCCTACTGTTCCTGCTGCTTTCATTGGCTTGTAATGGCGGTCCGATTCAGGACCCATCAAGGACAATCCGAGATCGGAGACTTTCGCTATCCAATTTGCGTCGAGCAATATGTTCGACGACTTGATGTCTCTGTGTATTATTGGTGGGACTGCATAATTGTGCAGATACTCGATACCTCTAGCAGCATCCAATGCAATTTTGATTCTCATTTTCCAGGAATTTATCGCACTACTACTTCTTTCAACATTGTTCTTGTCATGTAAATGATCGTAAAGAGCACCATTTTTCATGTACTCGTATACTAAGAGCCTCTCATCGCCATCTTCACAAAAACCGACAAGCATAACCAAATGTTTATGGTGAAGCCTTGATAGGAATGCCAATTCTGATTCAAACGCACTGTCTTTCTCTTGAAATTTCTTAGTCTTTCGGTCTGTTTCACCTCTCTTGATTGCCACTTCGCGACCATCCGCCAATTTTCCTCTATAAACAATACCAAAACTCCCTGCACCAATCTTGTTCTCGAGTGAAAAACCATTGGTAGCAGCAGCAAGCTCAGAGAGACAAAATTCCTCAGCCCTGTCAGCGTGCTTCGACGAGGTTCCACTCCTCTGACGCCTCATTGCCAGCGAGCTCTGGCGTCTTATTTTCGATGATCGTGACAGAATACTACTGTTTGATGTTGTGCCACCACTAGAACCATTTCTAGTGACTGTTGGTTGAACTGAATTATGCACTTTTTTCTTCCCAAAACAAGTTCCAGTCCACAAGCAATATAGAATATTACAAATAGCCAAAAACAAACCAACAGATCCCACAATGGCAAACACCAATAACCCCGTCGTCAGAGTTTTCGATCTTCTGGACGAAGGCAACACTGGCGGTGACGGCGCTGAAGGTATCGGTGAAGGAACGACTGCAACATTAAACTGACAGCGATTGCAGATATTCCCTGAACCACCACACAATCTCTGAGAATCTGAGTACAAACCACATTTAACACAAGACGATTTAACGCATGGACCAGGAAGAATTTCAGGAAAGTTAATCCGATTCTCACCAGACCAACCTGGTCCCCAACAAATTATCGAAAAATTCGAAGCTATCAACCCACAAGTGAAATTGGAACCTGAAACAATCGACTCAAAGAACACACCTTTTGTTACATCAACCTCGTACCCTCCACCTCCTCCCCAACAAACAACAGATTGATTGCTTTGTCTGATTGCACAGCTATGGTTCGCTCCAAGAGCCACTTGCGAGTACTCTAACGCAGAATTACCGGGAACGTTTAACTGACCAGAAGAGTTATCACCTTTACACACCAGAAAGCCTGTAGAATTCACCCCACAAGCATGCGAACCACCAACTGAAACACTCAACATTGACATGTTCACAAACTCTGACTCTATCCTTCCAGCAATAACTGAATTGCGACCCCAACACCGAATTCTTCCACTATTCATCAAAGCCCCACAACAGAAGCCGAACCCGCATGAGATGGATTCAAACCGATCGCTAAAAGTCGGCCGTCGGAGTTCATTTCCTCTCCAGCAGGTAACAGTCCCTGTAACGTTATTTATACTGTTCACGGTGGCGCAAATTTGATTATCACCTACGGCGAAGTCTTGTACCAAGGCACTGCGGTTATTATAGACTCTTCGTGGGTGAAAACCGGCGGAGTTAACGGCGTCCCAGCATAAGAAAGCGTAACCGCCGTCAAGAACGCCACAGAAGAAGCTTTCTCCGCCAGAGATTGAGGAGAAAGATACGTTGGGTTGGATGGCGATGACCTGGCCACCTCGATAGCAGACGACGCCGTGGGTGGACTCCGCCGCAACGACGCCGCAAACAGTTGCAGAGCCGGAGACGACGGCGATTGTGGAGCCTGAGCCGAGGCCATTAGTGAGTTGAAAGAAAGAGAAGAATGTGATCAATGAACAGGTGACGGAGAGAATAAGGCAGGAGGAAGTCATCTAAAAGAGAGCAGGTGGACGGCGTTAGTGACCGTGGTTTTTTGGTGACTCTGCTTCATTGGAGAAAACAGAGAGGAGGAAAAGAAAAAAAACGTATAAGACTCTCATTTAACTTATAAAACGGTCGAGGAGTTTTATAGTTAGTATGTTTCAGTTCTGAAAATGTTGGAAACGTTCAGCGAGTGGGAATTACAAAAGAAAATAACATACACTAATTATAGTAATCACATAATTATTAATTGTATTAAAAAATGTCGTTACTAGTTGACTTGAAAGTTCAACCAACTTGCTCAGGCTTCTGCTGCTTTCTGCAGTTGGAAACTAGTGTACTAGAAAAGCAATGTTTCCATCACACAGCTACAGGTAGACTCGGTCTAATAATAATTGATATATGGATATTTAATTATAAATTTTTTTAATAAAAATAAAATTATTATTATGTAAAGCAGTTTTAAGAGTAACAGTAAATATATATGAAAATTAGTACGATAACAATTTAAACTTAAAAACAAAAAAGTTGTTTATAAAACATTTTCGTTTTATAATAGAAAAGATAGACGTATTTAGCCGAGCTTTTTAGTATTTAGTGTTAGCATTCAGATTTCAATGACTTGGTCAAGATAGCACTAATATTACGCCGCAAAATGAAAGAAAAGGAAAGAACGAAAGCGAAGCTTCGTGCGGATTTCTTTTGTGTGGTGGTCGACCACTACTACCCTTATTCCAATGCTCAACCCAAGGTTTGACACGTTCAATTCCTAGTCTATTGTGACATGTTCAATCCCTAGTATATGTAATCGAAATCTTATTACAACTATTCCACAGTAATAACCCCTAAAACAACTCTATACTTATTCTGCAGTAGCCAATTTCAGCAAATCCCAAATGATTTCTTCATTTCTTGTGAATTCATTTTATACAGAAAAAGGCTCTTAATACTTTTAGGTACGTGATTATGAAAAAATAAAAATCAATATGCCTCGAGTTGTGGCTTCCTGCCACAACTAGCGAACAGTTGATATTCTGATTTTAGGCAACACCTGAGCTGTTTTAAGATCAATGCTCTGTATTCTATTTCGTTTTTGGGGTTTCCAAAACCATGACATGCTATTTCATTTGTTAGAATTGAAGAGATTGGTTATAGACTTATTCAGCTTTGGTGGGGCATGTTTATACATGAAAAAGGTGATATTTCAAGATTAGGTTGCTTTCCCTAGCTCCACGGGCAAGCAAAGAAGTAGAACTCATATTTTTTAATATTAATTAAAACAAGCGTCCATTGTAGATTGTTATTTGACTATTCGTAGTCGTAGATTGATTAAACTTGTTAATTCATCGTATAATTAGACGATTATTGGATTATTCATCATCCCTTTTACTCTTTTTTTTTTTTTTTGGGTCTCCCAGGAAGTGTCCACTGGGCCGAAGCCGGTGACTAATCCCCCTTCGTTGCGAGATGCATCTCATATGGGGGGCCACAGTTGGCCCAGCAGTCTGCTGCATTCTTAAAAGCAGAGATCGAACCCGAGACTTTTTGGTTAAGCGACGAGAGTATGCGCCACCTACGTCAACCCACTGGGTTATCCCTTTTACTCTTTGCTATAGTATTTCTTCCCACGTATTCCATGCTCAAACACTTTCCAGACCATTTCGAGCAGCATATAATATAACAGTAAATCGCATTTCAATTATCAATTTTCATCAGTGGAGTCAAATGACTCAAGTTTGGAACCTTTAACTAAACGAAAAGGCTGATTTAAAGTTCTTTTTTATTAAATTAGTTATCATCAAGATTTGATGGTGAAAGATTATGGGAAATTTTTAAAGCAATCTTTATATCAAACTTATAACTTGTAAGCGTAATCTATATTAGTAACACAAAATAGCATATAAATCTGCTTTAATCTTTTCGTAGATACGTCGTTAAAGAGAAAATAAAAATAAAAAGATCATCGTTACACATGCTCCATGCCTTGGGTTGGAGAAAAGATTTGGAATCCATGTCCAACTTAATTGTCTATTTCTATGAAATCACGTTCTTCTGATTCTGATTCTGAAAAATAAACAGAAAAAAGGTTCTTAATAAGATTAGGTCATAATATGAACCTACAAAAGCAACTGAACATATTGGATGTTTTTCAGGAAACAAAGTGAAATTGAGAAGAATCCAAATGGTTGTAGGCAGTGATTAGGTAAAAGTTGGTCAAAATGGTGGTGTGAACGAGCACAAAAGTTGGTGACTGATATTAATTTAGGAATAACGAAGAAAATGCGAATAAACTGAGCTTTATCAACAGCTAAGCAGTTGGTGGGTGCAATCATAGTTGTTGTAAGAGATGAAAGCATTGTAAATACATATATATATATATATATATATATATATGCATGGGCCAATAGCTTTTTTATCTTTAAAATTATGGGAAAAGATAACATATTGGTTAGGTAAATTATATGGTGGTGACATACTTTACAACCAAATTAGTACTAGTGTTTTGAGTTTTCCAAGTTGTGACAATTTAACTTTTAACAGAATGAGAGGTTGCTATGATTGTCTACGTATTAATTGGTTCATATTCATAAAAGTTGCTTGAAAACAATACTAGGTTTCTGGCGTGAAAATGTGTACAGATAAAGCTTTTAATAAATAAAGGTTTTATGGCTGTAATGATGTTAAAGCTTGGATCAAACAAATAGCTACGCCAGTTGCCGACTTGACAAAGTTATCACCACGCTTCTGTCACCATGCTTACAGGTGAAGACAGACAGACATTTTCCCCGACAACGATCAATCTTGGCAAGTCCTGGGATGTCATCCTCTGTCCTCATTCTTGTATACCTACCTGTTCCATTAGATCCAAGCTATTTATTTATGTGGCGCATCTAATAGGACAGAATAAGTACATAAAAATAAGGACAGAAAATTTTAGGACATCCTTAACTATAGGAAATCCAGCCCGTCCCACACGAGCCTAGGGCCACTCCCTCAAAAATTAGAAGGATGGCATTCATTCTTGTGTAAGTGCAATTAATAATTCACACTGAGAAGCATGATCAATCTTCGTATACAATTGGATGGACGACGGTTGTTAAATACTACTACTAGATGACAGATACTATATCAGCATTTTGGTCGAGTGTTTTGACTTGAGAAAAAATCACTAGGCTTTCCTGTTTCATTTATAATGCTGCTTTGTCATCCCAAATGACTAAATGGGGCAACACCGAATTGGGAAACTCGAATGATATAACCAAAATACGTACGGGGATTTAAATGCAGTTGAAGCACTAAGTTGGAAAAGCCTGCCTGACTCTAGAATACATAGGAGGAAGACACAGAGATTAAATGATTCTTAAACAATTGCATAGTCAATTATCATGAGGGGATGTATGAATTACAAATAATCAGCGCAATAGAATAGCTCATGACTCTGAAAGATACACATTTACAATCAGAGTATGGGCAAATCTACAAGCGTAATTAATTGTCGTACCTAGTTGATCAACCAAAGCAAAAGATACTTCCTTCGTTCCAAACGTTGCTTCCCATTAATGCATCGGGCAGACAGGATAATACTATACAAAAGGTCATCATTCCTTCTTCACGCTGAGGCTAGTATTGAGAAAGCTAGGAGACTGCTGTTGTTCACAATCTTGTGTTGCTATGGCCAGAAGCAGGGATTCCCTGCTTTTGAAACCACTCTGGCATGCGAAATCTGTCGTACAGCACGGGTCTCACATCTTTTTGTTCAGAAAGATGCTTGAGAAGTGGAAGAAGTACATCCAGAAGCTAAACGATCATGGACAAGAAGAGGTGGTAAGCTAAACATTTGATTGGAAATCAATACTGTGATTTCAGGGACTCTTAAAAGACAAGTACCTGTGTATCATGAGGTTGCCCCGCAGAAAATGGAACACAAGGAATGCCATTCACTGGTTGCAACAAGAAACTGAATGGATTGTTGTCAACAAGAACAATTCGGCATGGATCCTTTGATAGGCAAGTAAGATCCTTAACATGCTCCCGGTATTCCCTATTGACAAACAGCATATAAGACTTGCCGACATAAATTACAATCTCAAGCTTCAAGGATGTTTACGAGCCCAACAAACTACATGAGTAAAGTAGCCATCATAACGTTCATGGAAAGTGGTCGTTAACTACTATAATCATTCATTTTTTGCAGGACATCTAGTTTTATTTCATAGGATAAGCTAACGCTTCTTAAGATTTAATACCTTGTAAGGATCTGTGTATGCTAATAAAACATGAACCTCTGTCTTGAATTTTTAAGAAATGCTTGCGACTAACAAAGAAATCTTACAAAATTAGCTCTTATACACACACCCAGGCGCAGCGGATGGATATTGCAGATAACCGAATGTGCAAAAGAAGGGAATCAAGCTTTATCTCACGATATTTTCTCTCAAGTGGTAGTTGAAACAGATTCTGTTAAATATAAAGGTCTTAGTTCACATATATTAACCAGGAAAGTACAACGTCTCACAAGCATGTTAATCATATTTCACTGGATCCCTTTCCTAGTGCTGCATCACCGGATATCTCAGTCCATAGCCAATCTAGCAGCACTTGGACAAACCAAAAAACTCTCAACAGTCAAAATTTCAGCACACAGAACATAAGTTTAGTGGTTTCCAACCTCCAAGAGATCTCTTGATAATTAATGAGCACATCTTTTAAGGATTATCCAGTTAAGAGAAAATATGTGGAGAAAAACATAAGATCTTCATGGAATCTTGCCCATATTTTTATACGGTTATATATGGAAAATAATAGAGAAAAGGTATTCATGGAAATTGTCAGCATGGAGAACGTGTTTTCCATAACAAGCAGCCTCATCTAAATTGATACAGTTTCCTATTTCAAGAGATGAGCTCTTTAAGTAATGGCATAAATTTGGAGGAAGACAAATATAACGAGAGAGGCGAGACAGAAAAGAGAGAGGGAAACCGAAAGGACAGTACTTACGTGCTAGTTGTAGAAGGTCGATATAGGCGAAGACAAAATCTCTTTTCTGTATCTATCCTATCAACAAGTGGTCTAGCGTAACCTGTAAACGTCATAGAGAGTAACTGAATTTCCAAGAAAATCAAAGATAAATCAAAAGATATAACAGGCTGACAGAAGATTGTATTTGTAGTGGTGATAATCAGACCTTCAAGGCCAGCTGTAAAGAGCACAAGGTCAGCAAAGTCACTAAGTTGTTTCAGGAATTCATCCAGCCCAGGCCGCTCAAACACCGTAACATAATTGATCTTAGGCTTTCCTTCAAATTCCTTCAAACCCCAACATATTCAAGTCAAAAGAATTTCTCTAAAAATTTCCTAGGCAACTGCCTTGCTACAAAACTATTAATAAAACCTTGTCAGATGAAACACATTCCAACTCAAACCACTTTAACCCAGCTTCTATTGCTTGATTTCGTAGAACAATGGGTAAGCTCGATGTCTCATATGCACATACTAGAGTTTCATCCAAGTCCAGAACCACCTGCAAATCCACGTGTCAGTCTCACTGAACATGAAGTGAAATTAGAAAAAAAAATTGGCTCTGCATTAGTGACTACAGATTCTATTCTTACAAAACCAAAACCTTGAGGCAACCAACAGACAACAGTTCACATAGACTTCAAGATTCTGCTCTTAATAGATGTCCTCTTAACAAATTAAGGAGTAAATCCTTATTTTCATGTCATCACTTACTATAAAAACATAGACAAGACAACAATAGTAGGACTTTACAAGACAAGTTATGCTGGTCCACTGTTAACAAATAATTAGCTGTTGAAACCTCGTTTTCATTTACATATATTTCAGTTTCCAATAATTTCAAACAAAACAGTAAACAAAAATAAGCGACGCCAAGAGCTTTTACTTAAAAGGCAATAGAAACTAATATTTATCCTTTGAAAATACGCCACAACTGATTCAATACCAAAAACAAAAGTCCAACAGCGATCAATGGAAAAAGTCAAATCACGACAAAACTTCAAAAGGAAAACAGTACCGTGAGCTTCTGAACAGGCTCATCGGCGACGAGTGAATCAGGATCGGCGGCGATCTCGAGGGTGGAAAGATGATCAGTCTCCGACAATTCAACAACGGGCAAGGGCTTGAAGGAGTGAGAAGAAGAAGAAGAAGAAGAAGAGAGAAGAGGAAGGTGTCCTAGAGCCCTTAGGATTGATAGAAAGATCTGGAAGAAGAAACCCAGCCAATTCCAGACTGTTCGCCATACTCGCAGCGACCGAGGCGAGTACACCACCTCGGCCTGAGTTAACTCGGCCATTACGAATCAACGAATCGTTTCACGTCTGTGGTCGTGGCGGCGGCGACGGCGATGGCGGTCCTGACGTAGTTAAATGATTAAGAGCCGAACAAAATAAAAAGGTCCCTTTATACGTCATTGCAACTTGGCTTTTCTTGCTACTACTTTACTTTTTTTTCACCTTGTTTTAAAATTTATCTCTTTTTTTGTTATTATCAATAATGGCCTTTGTGGTCTTTCCGTGCCTTGAGTTTTGGTCTCATGGCACTCTGATTATTCCTAGAGTAATGCATATGTAATTGTCCCACGCGCTCCTGTCGTCAGCTCCACACACGCAACTGTTCTCCAAATTCCAATTATTAAGCAGGATCTTTGTCCTTGACATTTAATTTTTATCAGAATTATATTTATTTCTTTTTCGAACATGAGAGTTTTGAATTCTTAGACAACTATAGAATTTAAGCCACATATTTATAATTTTTTTCTTGGACAAATATATGTTTACATTATGATAATATGTACCAGCAGCATACAAGTTTTTGGTATAAATCACTAATAATGAGAGGTAGGGGAATTACGCAAGAAAATAAAGAGCGCGTGGAGAGTAAGAAATATGAGGAGAGAGTTCTTCCATTAAACAGAATCTGTGGTTCAAAAAAAGACAATCTTGGAGTTCTTACGGTCTTTATCCTTAAACTCTCGGCACTCCACAGCCGTGTCTCAAAGGGCAGGGAACGATTGTGTGAGGTCGTGTCTATCTAAAAGCAGGTGAAATCTTTCTTTCTTTCTTTTCTCTAATTCATTTATTCTGAGGATGTTTCTAACCAACGGTCGACAAGAGTTCAATACAATAGAATACGATTTGATATGCAATTTAGCTAACGGGGAGGAGAAACCAATGTTATGAATATCGTACCGGACTTGGTACCGGATTGAGCTCTGGAACGGAACGGTACCGGTATCGGTCGGTACCGGGTACCGTTTCGGGATATTTTTTAAATTTATAAAATAGTCCCTAAAATTTTAAAAAATTACAAAATAGTCCATATTGATATATTATACAGTTGTACTGTATACTTTACTAGTTTACTGTTTACTCAACTATGCTTTCAAAAATCTTAACAGTAAATAATAATGATAATTAATTTGAAATAACAATAATTTTTAAATATTTTACATATAAATAATAACCACAATTAATA
>JAOSBM010000206.1:11865819-11884060 GCA_027568955.1 Erythroxylum tenue | reverse complement strand
TCTAAAACAGGCACCAAGACAGTGGTATAAGAAGTTCGAGTCTGTTATGGGGGAGCAAGGCTACAAGAAGACTACTTTAGATCACTGTGTATTTATGAAGAACTTCTCTGATGATGATTTCATTATTTTATTGCTCTATGTGGATGATATGTTGGTTGTTGGTAAGAATGTTTCTAAAATCAACAATCTGAAGAAACAACTGAATAAGTCTTTTGCCATGAAAGACTTGGGATCAGCAAAGCAGACTCTTGGCATACAGATTATTAGAGACAGAAGCGTCAAGAAACTATGGTTGTCACAAGAGAAGTACATTGATAAAGTACTTCAGAGATTCAAACTGGACAAAGCTAAAGCGGTTAGTTGTCCTCTTGCTAATCACTTTAAAATGAGTTCCAGAGAGTGTCCTTCTACTGACGAAGAGAAGGAAGAAATGTCCAGAGTTCCATATGCTTCAGCAGTTGGAAGTTTGATGTATGTCATGATTTGTACACAGCCAGATATTGCTCATGCAGTTGAAGTTATGAGTCGTTTCCTTTCAAATCCTGGAAAGGAACATTAGGATGTAGTCAAGTGGATTCTCAGGTATCTTTGAGGGTCATCCAAAATATACTTATGTTTTGGAAGAGCAGAACATGTGTTAGCTAGTTACACAGATGCAGATATAGTTGGAGATGTTTACTCGAGAAAGTCTACATTAGGTTACTTGATTACTTTTATAGGGGGAGCTGTGGCATGGTAGTCAAAGTTACAGAAGTGTGTTGCACTTTCTACAACTGAAACGGAGTTTATTGTAGCAACAGAAGCCTGCAAGGAGTTGCTATGGATGAAGAAATTCTTTAATGAACTTGGTATCAAATAAGAACAGTATTAGTTATTCTGTGACAGTCAGAGCGCTATTCACCTTGGTAAGAATGCCTTGTTTCACTTACGGTCAAAACATATTGATGTGAGATATCACTGGATCAGAGATGTGATGGAGACGAAACAATTACGATTAGAAAAAATCCATACTGATGAAAATAGATCAGACATGTTAACCAAGATTCTACTAAAAGGTAAGTTCGAGTATTGTCGATCAGTAGCAGGCATGATAGAGTCCGGAGGGAGAGATTTGTTGCATATGGGTCCCTCTCACATGGAGGGGCACATATGATGATTCAACAATTGTGGCTCAACAATTGCGGCACAGATGATGATTCAACAATTGTGGCGCAACAATTGCGGCACCGATTTCAGTGCCGCATTAGTTGAATGAAATTAAAAAAAAAGACAACTGTAGGCGGCGGAGTGCCTATATAAGGCACTCCCTGCTTCATAAAAACACACAACAAAGCATAGACAAAAAAACAGAGAGAAAACCAGAGCAAATCAAATGCTCTAAAGTTAGGAAAATTTTTCCTAAAGGGTTGGTGAGTGATAAAATAGTGAGGTTAGTATTTTTAGGTTGGGAAATACCTTGTGAGCCATTATTTTGATTTTATCTCTATATACTTACTTTTTGTAATAGTGGAAGAAATATTCTGAGTTTTGTCCGTGAATGTAGCTTAAAGTTAAGGGTGAATTACGTTTTTTTTTATAAATAAGGGTGAATTACGTTAAATATTTTGTATCTATTTTGCTCATTTTATTTTTTCTTTTCACAAAATACACCAACTGTTGCCAACAACAAATTCTAGTCCATTGGGATGGTCTTTCACTAATCGAAGCTTCTTGCTAACTAGTTTAAGCTATTTTTTAATGTCACCCCTCTTTCGCACCTAAGGTCGAGCACTTTTTGAAGGGGGAGAGTAATGTTGCAGCTCAACGGTAACAAACATTACAACTTGAGAAAAGGGAGTTTGTTCAGATAGTTTCTTTTGACCAAGTCTACAAGGGATTCACACATAAAAAATAGATAAGTTTATTTTTAAATTTGAATTAGAATTACAACGGTTTCTATTTTTTGGTTAAGACTTTATCAGAAGTTGTTAGGAGATACTAAGGCTGTCAAGAGGAATTTATTTAAGTTTTTCGAAGTTGGAAATAAAGTAAGAATAATTTTATAATTCCTTTTTTAAGAAATCAAAGGGTTTTCTTTGTCCTATAATCAGAAATCGGTTCGGGACCTATAACACGTATCTTGCCACAACGGAGGCACCAATTCACAGTTATTTAGCATGGAAGCAATCGTAACAGGGCCAATAGAGAAGCCCAGCTGGTTTAGTGTCTACTGATGTTTGTATGAGCTGTAATCATGCCTTAATTCTTCGCAAATAACGTATCTTCCCCAAATTCTCTTGTGTTTGGTCTGATGTCATCCATTTTCAACTGGTTCTTCTTCCCCTGTAGTACATTTTCACTGAATTGTAGGCAAGTGAACGTGGCCAACTTTCCAAGAGTTATTGCGTTCCTTGCAAATAATAACATTACAAGCACATTCACATTTTATAGCAAAGAAAAGTTTTGAACATATATATGAAGTTGGGAAAGGAATTAGGTTCTCCATTAGTGCCACAAAAGAAGGACAGCTATTTGGTGTAAAATCCAAGCCGACACCAAGAAGTCCACTTAGGAAATGCAACCATAATTTTTCGCTGTTCACTCTTTTTCACTCTCAACATCTCCATAATTTGTCTCTTTACGCGGAAAAGAAGAGCTTTTTCCACAGTTCAGGGATATGACTTCCCTTTGTTTTGACGCGGCCACATTCACACGCATCTCCTACTAGTAAACACACATACCCACCACCAAAAGAAAAGAAAATGGGACCTTTGATTAGAAATAGTTGCAACTTTAGTGGTTGTAACCATTTATAAAGTGATGTCCTGGTGGGGGCAATAGACACACCACAGGGCATATGCGTACCAAATATGCCCAGGAAAGAAAGATACAAAGTGGTAAGATGCTTCCACAATTATAATGTGGGGAGGGTGCAAATATGGTGGGTGGATTTTGCTTCAAGTCTTTTTCAACCCTAAATTATTTAGGGCTTTAGTGATTTCTTTGGTGGGGTATTTGGTCAGATCAAATACTATATTGGTATCTTTTTTTGGTCCCTCCTGTTGTTTCACTCCCTTTAAATAATCAAATTGGTGTCTTTGTCGATCAGTACAGGAATAGAGCACCCACTTTTGGAAGACAATTACCTTCAGCATCTGCCTTGGCTGTTTCTATCAGTACACGTAAGCCTTCTTAAATACAGACAAAGAACCGAAAAGGTTGATTAAGATCAGTGTTTAGAATTTGAGGGATCAGTAATTCTTTAAGAAGTGAAAATATGGAAATCCCGGAGTAAAAATGTATCGTATATTAGAGAAGAGAGCCATAAAGGTGGAAGCGAACTACCGAAACAAGAGGAAGAGAAAAATGAAAGAGTGAATTCATAAATCATAACTCAACAACTCATCTGCGACAAGCATGTTGTGTGACGATCCTGATTAGGCAGAATTCAATCTCATACTGATGAATAACGTCGCTGGAGGCCCCTCTTCTTTTCAAGTAGTGTACGACTATGCTTAAACCTCAGGAGTCGCAACCCGTCGCCACTAAATGATACCCACCTTTCTTCATTATTCTCAATGATCTTAGTCCCTCAGTGGACAGACCAACACAGTAGCTAGCTAATGAGCAATTTCGTTTGAGATTTGACTTCTATTATTGAGGTTTATAACGTTAACATTCCCACTATAAATATCTCGTTCTGGCACTCAATAAAGCAGCGAAATTATTGGTGGTAGTGGTACTCAAAGCTTCGGTGAATATAACGCCACGAACTTAGCAAAACTAACTAATTAAATGTATTTTTGAAGGAGAGAACCTACAGCAACTACTTCTTAAAATCTTGGAAATTTGTAACGCAATCTTTTTCTGTTAAAAATTTATTTGAGGTTAGATTTAATTTATTTTTAATTATCTAATTAAATAATATATATTTATAAATCAAAATTAATTTATAGCAACATATCCTAACTATTCAAATATTAAAATTTTGGTTTTGACTAATCTTTTTTTCGCATGATCTTTTTGTTCAACTTAACTTTTGTTCATATAATGTTTTAATCAGATCGAGTATGAAATTAATTTATATTCTATTTGAATAGAAGTATATTAATAACTTATTATTTTAATACTATTTTAAAAATATTTTCAAGCTGTCATTTTATATTAACTTATTGTTTTAATAATATTTTCAAATTGTCATTTTATCTTGGCCAATAATTTATCAAATTAATACTAATCGAAAATATTAGAACATTCTTCTTAACTATTTTAAAGTGACGAATTATATTTTAATTTTTCAACTACTTTGATATAGTTCTTATTATATCCAATAACTACCGAATAATAAGTTACCATTAGCCAGGATAGGTTATAAATAGCATTAACATAAAACAATCCATATATGAGTTACTTAGATTTCAAGTAAAATGATCACTCCTGTTTGTTTTCACTTATTTTTTCCTATTTTTGCTTTCAAATTTAATAAAATGAAAATTTTGTTTGAAGTTTTGGTTTCTGTTTTTAGTTTTCAAAATTTATGAAAACCACAAAAACTGATTCTTTTTTATTTACGTTTCCTTTTTTTTCATAATCTGATTTACTGCTAACTAAAAATGTATTATTTAATAAATTAATTATTAAAATTATGAATAATTTAATTTTATATTATATTTATTTAATTAAATTAAAAATTATTTAAATTTATTTAATAATTTATTTAATTTTTATAATAAAATTAAATAGACCTAATTTTTAATTATTAATAAATATAATCAAATTTAAAATATCTTCAAAATATATAATTTCAACTAAAATTTTAAAAAATAATTTATCTTTAAGTTCTATATAATATGTAATTCTTATCAGTAATAAAAATATAAATATATTGACATTAACAATCAAACAAAATTTTGTTTTATTTAAAAAGACTTTTTGGTTATTAATGTCAATATAGTTATTTTTATTATTGATAGAATAGCAGAAATTAAAAAACTTGTTTAGTTGTTAATGTCAATATAATTATATTTTTATTACTGATAGAAGAACATAAACTAAAAAAAAACTAAAACTAAAAATCACAATAAAAAAACAAAAGGTCCTTTTTATAATTATGAAAATAAGCATTTCCATAGATATATAAATAATGCTTTATACAAATTTCTCATATTGGTCAAGTTTAGTAAACTTATTCTGTAATAAATACTTATATATTTGTTTAAGTATATTCATAATTTAGTTTATGAGATCATCGTAATAAAAAATATATATCGTGCACTGGTTTTTCTTCTTTATTATTATCCAATCTTAACGGAATAATAACAGAATAATAATTAAGAATAATTTAAGAATAATACACGATTACAATATGGATCCCATAATTATAATCGTACTGTAATTTTATTAATTATAAAGTATATTCATTTTATGAACTTTATCTTATGCAATAGTTAATTAAATAAATATATATAAGATAAATGATGTCATTATTTAACTACACCATAAATATATAGCCAATGAATTTATTATAGGGCATAATCCAATACTCACATAAATTAAATCAGCCCCAAAGGGACATAATTAAAGGTCTGCTCGATCATACTTCATTGAATGGTGATCCGTCGATGCATGTCAAAGGAAAAGGTAATACATATGCTATATTTAACATCTTTGAAGTAACATACGTGGTAACACTGTGAAGTTGTTCATGTTACATTTCTTCTCTTCTTGTTACTTTTGTTTCATATTTTCTTATTATACTGACAAAACGACTTTTAATCATAACTAAGTGAAAAAGTTAATAGTAATTAAATGGATATTTGTAGACCTAGTAATTTGCTTTTAGGATCTAGTGGGAACACTCATTACACATACGTGGAGAGTGGTGAAGTTGCTAACAAGAAATTAAAAGCTCAAAGACCTGAGCGGCACTTCTGTTGAGTCCAAATATGTGAGTCAAAGTCACCTACGAGCCTATCGGGATAATTTGATATTTTGGATATAGATGACCCCTCTAACAATAATAAAGATACTGGTGGATGTTCACTATCTTCGTTAAAGGATAGCGATAATGACAATTGGGAATATTGTCCTATATGTAATCTTTTTGGTTCAGTCGGATTCTGTCCAGGTTGGATGCTGTTGTTTGGATCCATGATCTCAGTCGGCTCGACGTGAAGAATACCTGTATCATGACAAAATAGTACCTTATATATGGACTAACTTGCTAGGTTTAGGATTTTTACGTAGGTCTTTATGCATACATGGGGGTTGTTTCTTACAACTGGACTGATAGCGATTGGACCTGGACCTGAGCCTGGCAATACCAACCTAACCACTTTTAATTCAATTACATTGGAACAACACTACACCTTTTATATATAAGAGATGAGAATCATAAGAAAGGTAAGCACTCTTTACCATATTGATACTTATAATCACATTAACCTCTATTCTCTGTTGATGTGAATGTCGAAATAAACACATTGAGGGAAACTCTGACATTCTGACTATTTCTTGTAGATCAGTGCACAAAAGAGGCCGGAGTACGTACCTCTAAAATTTGGATTTAACAATTGTAGGCACTTTTAATTTACAGTGGTATCATTTGATATTGTTTGTGGGAAGCGCACGAAGCTTCACCTAACCCATCCGAATTATTCTTTTCCTGACCTGAGTGTTTTGGCAAAAGAAATTGAACTCTTAAGGAAGCAACCAATATACGATTGGAGGAAATACCATGCCCGCTACAGAAGGAAGCAATCCAGTTATTGATCCCACTAGAACCACTAACATATCAAACTAAACCTCCGTCACCGAATTGTTGCAACAGCAAGTCAATTTACTAATGCAAGAAGGGCAACATGTGCACACTTCTCAGCCACTTTATGAGGGCACCCTTTCGACATCACTCTCGACTCACCCAATATATCATACCTAGGAGAAATCTCATAGCTGATAGTCCATTAATACCTGATATTCTATTGGAACAGCTGCTAAACATATTCAAAATGTCGACATTGGATACTTACTATGGGATACAAGACCCCATCTATCATATCCGCAACTATGAATTGCACACAACATCCAACACAATTTAAGTGTAAAACTTTTTCTTCGAGTTCTGACAGAAGCAACTGCTAGTTTATATCCTACAGTCAATCGATTGGTTGTAGTTTAGTGACAACATAATTAATAAAGGTATTTTTTATCTTTATGTATTAATTACATTTGATGTTTTAATACTAAAGACAAACTCCCTGGAATAATTAATGTATAATTGAATTTATGATGAGATTATAATTGTAAGATTCAATTTACATTTTGTATTATTCCTAAATGTTCCTAATTGTAGTTCATCAAGACGGGATATTACTGAAACGGTAAAATTAGTACACATTATGTTTCTTTCTTATGAAAAAAGTAATTGATCTCATAAATTAAAGTATGAAGATACTTAATTGATGTGTGGGTGATTATTGGAAAATACATCACTAAATTGACCCGACTATGAGAATCTCAAATGCGTCTGTGAATTTTCTCATAATGATGGTTGTATAATTGATCATTAGATTTGAGGTTACCAAGGTATCTCATGTGGGAATTACTGTATTTTGATATTACTTATGAATTTCCTAGGATAATTTAGTCGGTAGTACTTGGATGTAATATAAACCATATGGAAATAGTTGAGTGATTCAATAAAGAATTCGTCATTCTAAAGTAATTAAAGAAAATCTTCCACTGTTCTTGATTAGTAATGATTTATAAAATTCTCTTACCAAAATGAATTGGCATTTAAAAAGACATTTTTAAATATCAATTACTAATTAACAAAAACGAACATGATTGGATCAAAAGATTAGATACGATATTTATACTCTGTCCAATTGAAATATTGGATGACAAAAGGATTAAATTATACATTATAACTATGCATAAATAGATTTAGTCAAACTACTTTGACATTCTAGATATTTGGTTGGTCATGACATGTTGCTAGACGTCAATATTGATCTATGATTATAAATTATTTAATTAAAAAATTAAAGATAAATTAAAAGGAGTTTTAATTTATCTAATTCTAATTATAAATTAGAATTAGAATTTATAATCATTACCAATATATTAGGAACTTAATGAGTCACACATCAAAAAGCAATTTGTGAAAGAAAAATCAATTTAATTAAGTTGTACTAATTATAAAGTTTGATAAACTTTAGAGATCAAATATGAGATATTTTATTTTATTAAAATTAAATTAATTAGAATTAGAATTAGAATTAGAATTTGAATTTAATTATAATTATAATTAAAGAATTTAATTTTAACAAAAATTAAAAATCCTAATGATTTTTCTATTAATAGGAAGAACGTTCAGAAGCTAACACTTTTGTTCTTCCTCTCAAAAGAGTCTTGAGAAATTGCTCTATAGATGCCATCAGAAGTTGTACGTTTGAACATCTCGTAGTTGCCAAATCGGGAAAAGTTTCAAAAGATTTTCAACAGGAACACAAACAAAGTACAATTTCTTATTATTTGTATTTTTGTTTTATTCAAATTAATCAATTATCAGAATCTACTCGAAATCTGTAAAAAGTTTTGGTTTTCGCTGCGCCTGTGATTCGATCACGATTGGATTCCAACAACAACATCTTCACGGTATTAGAGTTTACAATTATCCATAATAGCTTGTTTCTGTTAGCTTAATAACATATTTATATCTCACTTTGTGACTATAGATTTGGCATGCATGATCTTCATAATGCAAAGGAGCAATGAAAGCATCAGTGATTATTTACAACGATTTAGTTTTGAGGTTACCCAGATTCCTAATTTGGACACCAAGGTATAAATTAAGAGAATCACTCGAGGACATGATGAAAAAAATAAAAACTAAGATGAGAGACTAGAAAAGAGATGTAAAATAGATGAGATTAATTTCCAAAGCAATGAAAGATGGGACCTCACACTCCCACATGAATATCCAATCATTATGATGTTAACAATGGTGAAAATGGTAAAAAAGATTATGTCAAATAAATGAAGTTGTCAATGAATAAATTGATGCCTATTATCATGCCCTTTTGGGTTTTAGTGATGATTAAATACATCGAAAAGCGAATTTCACTTCTTATAAATATCAAACCAACATAAAGATAAGTGACTATTATGACACATTTTTACATCATAAGAAGGCCCTCAATGTAACCATAAGAAGGCTCATGCTTTGCATTATAAGAGCAATACTCTCCCCACTTCAGCTCTTAATGAAGTTACCAATACCTAATAGAGCAGGAGAGGTTAAAACAAACCAAATGAAGGGTTAGATATTAGGGATCTAATCAAGGAGAAGAGAGCGGAACTATAAGAAAAAATAGAAAGCAAAGTAACTAACACTTTTAATGAATCAAGATATTTAAAGCTTAGTGCAATATGATTGAATCATAATTGAAAGAAAAATTATAAGATTTTTTATAATTTGTATGGAGTTAAACTGACATATTAGGAATTGGCAAGCAGATAATTACTTATAATATACATATGCTATTTAAGCCCATCAAATAAAATAAGAGAAGTTTTATTAACAAAAGAAATAGTCATTAAATTGGAAGTCTGAAAACTACTGAAAATAGGCTTTATAAGATAAGTTGGCTATTTAAAGTGGTGAATGAAATTATGGTAAAGAAAGTCAATAGAAAATAAAGACTATGTGTCAATTTCACGAACTTGAATAAAGCATGACTTAATGAAAATTACCTATTATCTAAAATTGATCAGTTAATTGATGCAAACTTTGGGTAAAAAATATTTTCATAAAGGTATACTCAGGATATATTTAAATAAAAATGAATGAAGCAAATGAGGAGAAGGCATCATTTATTAATCACAAAGAGATCTACTACTATATTATGATGCTTTTGGACCTTGAAAAAATAGAGGCGACATACTAAAGACTAATGAACTCAATCTTTTAAAGGAGATTATATAAAAATATGGAAACCTACGTTGATAACGTGATCATTGAAAGAAAATATCATATAGAAGATTAAAAGAATGCATTGATACACTAAAAAAGTATAAAATAAAGTTTTATCTAAAAAATATATATTCAAAATACAAGTGGGTAAGTTTTTAGGCCTTATAGTTGCATATAAAGGGATTAAAGTCAACCACTAAAAATTACATGCTATAGTGGACATAACAAAACCAACAACATTCAGAGAATTTTAAAAACTGAAAAGCACACGTTTCAAGCTTATCGTAGTTCCTGTTAAGGTTGATTAATCAATGTCTTCTATTTTTAAGATTTTATACAGCCTAAAAAGAGGTTGAATGGACAAAGGAATGTAGGGTAGCCTTTGAATAGCTTAAAGAGTATTTAAAAAAGCCCCTATCGATATCTACCCAAGTATAGGGAGAAGATCTTTTAATCTATATATAGCAATCTTTAACAATGCAATGAGTTTCATACTAATCAAAGAAGAAAACCATTTGCAAAAGCTTGTATACTATATCAATAAAATTCTACATAGGGTGAAATAAAGATATTTATGGCTCGAAAAGGAGGTCCACATGCTTCTTATTTTAGCTTGAAAGCATGCTTCAGTCACATAATCAAAGTGTGATCATACTTACCATTGAGATAACTTTTTTCATAAATAAAATGTCTTAAGGAGATTAATAAAGTGAATAATCGAGCTTGGGGAATTCAATAGGAGATCCATTTTCAAGAATTCATTATAGCCCTAAGTCATTGTAGATTTCAGAGTAGAGACGGCCACTAAACCCACTAACTAGGGGAAAGAAAAATTTGAAAAACAAATAAATCTTAGACTATATATGTACATAAGGCATTAGGGAAAAAAAAAGGTATTAGGAAGCAATAATTTTTATAATGGAGCCATTCATTTTGACTACTTAGTGCACCATCAGTTACACCTTCAACACATCAAATAATAAGGTTTAATGTGAAGCATTCTTAGCTAGAATCAAGATCATAAGAGAACTTCAACTAAAAAATATAAAAACTAAATCAGACTTACTCATGGTTATAAATCAGGTTAATAACTTCTATGAGGCAAGAGAGGATAAGCTATTGAAGGATATGAAAAAATATAGGTTAATCTCAAAATAAATAAAAAAAGATTTAGAGATAATACATGGCAACATAACTTGAAAGTCGATCGATTTCAAAAATTTAAAGCAACTAATGACAATATTCCTTAGGGAGTATTCTTTGGAAAATATACATGATCAATTTATAAAGAAGAACATCATGTACATAATAATAAGCAACAAGAGGAAAATTGAGTGAATCTAATTATAAAGTACATCTAGAAAAACTAATTATCAAACGAACAACATTACGTAAAGAAAGATTATCACAAAATCAATTAACTACTGTGTAATTGAAGGATAAATATACAAGAGGTCATTTATACTCCCATACTCCTTATATGTCCCAAGATTGCAATAGGGTTGTATTATCGTTGAGATTCGTTTAAGGGTAAGTAGAGCTCATTATAGGGATCAACCTGGCTTAAAGAATTATTAGATATGGATAATTTGGCCTAACTATAAAGGGAGATATAATCAAGTTCATAAAAAATACGATAAATGCTAACAAATTTAAATTTTTTAGTATAAGTCAATAGTAGAATATTTAACCATAATGCATGCAATACTGATTTCTCAACAGGGAATGAACATTTTAAGGTTTTCTCCACTTATGATAGGATAACACAAGTTTTTTGTGATAATAGACTACTATATAAGGTGGATCAAAGTGAAGTCGTACCAAATATCACGAAGAAGTTGTTAGAAAACTTTTTAGCAAATTTGTCATCAATATATATGGCATTCCCTTGGGGATAATCATGAATAATAGATCACAAATTGATCGTAAAGATTTTAAGAAATTTTGTAAAGACCTAAAGATTAACAATTTATTTTCTTTTGAAGTTTATTCCCAGGTAAATGAATTGGCCAATGTCACTAACCGAACACTCTTAGATTAAGAAAAGAGATTGAAGAAGGAAAGGGAACTTAGACTAAAGAGTTTTATATCATATTATGAGCTTACTAAACCTCCCAAG
This sequence comes from Erythroxylum tenue, assembly GCA_027568955.1. NCBI lineage: Eukaryota > Viridiplantae > Streptophyta > Magnoliopsida > Malpighiales > Erythroxylaceae > Erythroxylum > Erythroxylum tenue. The sequence continues at coordinate 11,871,986 of JAOSBM010000206.1, read as the reverse complement.
ATATCTATGATAGGAGAAACATCTTTTTGTCTTGCTTTTAAGATTGAAGTTCTAATCCTTATAAAGTTGGTTGCACATACCCACACCAAGAATTCATACAAATGATCAGAAAAATAATGAAGAAATTTAAGAATAGAGCTCTATATGATAGAAGAACAAAGAGAAAAATCATCCCTTGGAAGCAAAGCATATAAATGAAACATTATGTTAATGAGCTCAAATAAGACCAAATTTCAAATACTGAATGGAGACCTTAATCTATTCAAATATAAACTACTAGGTGCAATAGAATCAAAAGAAAAGTTGACACCTAATTAATTATGCCTTACAATATTAAACTAATGGTAAGACTAAAAACCTGCAAGTTAAAAAGAATCAATGGAGGAATCCCACGAGTATGGAATGGTATGTATATAAGAAATTACTTTTATTAAAAATGTATTTGATTAATTTTATTATTCTTTTATTTTATCAATAAAGATATCTTTTTAACAAAACGTATTTCTATATTAATAAAAAAATATGTAGACCAACAAAGCCCAATTTTAAGTGAGACAAAAAATTATTGGCTCAATAGAAAAACTTAGAGACTAATAAGGCTTAAGTTCAGGTGAGGAAAAGAGCACCTTAGTTCAATAAAAACATAAAAATTAATAGGAATCAAGTTTGGGTGAGGAAAAAAGCCTTTTAGATTAATAAAAAAAACTTGCAATCTAATTAGGTCTAGGTCTGAATGAGGAAAAAGAACTTCTTAGTTCAATTAAAAAAAACTTGCAAATCGAAAAGACTTAGGTCTAAGTGGGGACATTAAGTCCCTAGTTTAATCAAAATATAGAAGTCTAAATGATTTTAGCAAAGAACATAAGAGACGATTGTAAATGATAGAAGTATTAAAAAATTATGGTAAATAAGACATGCCTAAGCATCAAAACATCCAAATTAGAATAAGTGGTGAAAGAGCCCACAAAATATCCATACAACTTTTCCCTTTCTTCCAGAAAAAAACAACTAAAACAAAAGGAGGTGGGTAGAAATTAAGAATGGCTAAAAGGAGTACTGTCAGTATGACCTATAACTTCAAGACAATCATCAACCATGTAAAACTTGATATGTATGTCCAAGAGATTTTATATGTATGGAAGAGTCACCATAGTGTGAACAACCTCTACTCCCAACCCAACCTTGCAAAAAAACATTATCATCTTTCTTAATGTTTTAGTAAGGATTAAGTGTTGGTTCTTCTCGATAGGTTTTCTTGATATATGGAGAGAAACCATACTTTCAAGATTAGGGATGTCACCAATCAATATGGAAATAAAGATAGGGGCTAAACAGGAAGTGGGGATGGTGGAACAAATGATTGTAACCTTACCAATTTGTGTCAATTTTGGCTTCTTATCTGTTAAAACGGAGCCCACCAACCCTTTTTTCTTTGGAAGTCTTTATATGCACAATCACCTTATTGATATTTATTACTTAAAAAGAAAGATGATAAAGTAGGTGAGAAAAAACAATATGGATAAAAAGAAAGCATAATGATATTCGCAAAAGGAAACCTATAAGGTTGAGCGTCTTTACATGACACCTATACTTATTTCAAGCTTAGCTTACATTCTAATATGATATAAGGAGGGGGGCACTGAGGTTAGATCTTATATCACTAAAAGATTTATTGTAAGGTCAATGAAATAGATCCTATGCTATCAAAGGATGGATTAGAATGCCATTCACTCGTCTCTGCTTGGTTGCTCAAACTAACCCTATTCTGACTAGATTCCATAACATAACTAAATGGATGAAAGAAACATGCTTACCTTTACGATAGACGAATTGTCTAAATTGTTATCCCTAAGCAAAGCTCCATAACAAGAAGGAAGACAAAGCTCTTAAAAGCTCTCAACTGTCACATATGGAAATCTTAGAGAAATGCCAAAATGAAAGGGGTTATTTCTTTTTGCTCCTTAAATAAAGAAAGTTGATAGTCAGGATCATCTCAACTCAACAATTCATATTGAAAGATCTTTAAGTTAGTAGCAAAAGGCCTAAAGGTCTTATGTAAGTGTATAATAATTGGAATGAGCTAAGGGGGAATTTTTTGAAAGCATTTTAAATATAATTAAATTTATCTAAGTATTATATAAGCAGGTCTATAAAATTATAGGGAGATGCCCTAGCCACCAATAGAATGGATGGAATATATGATTACCTGTAAATTCTTATTATGTTAAAATAAAGATAAAAGGGAGTTAGGAAAAACGATAAATACAAAAAAAAATGGTATACGTAGTAGTAATAAAATAAAAGATAATTTTCTTAGTGTAAAGGTATAAATCAAAGTTACCAATAAACTTAGGAGATAAATATGGTATTTGAATATACACAATCCCTTTAAAAGTGAAAAAGATATTGGTATATTCTGGTTGTCTTTCTTAAAGGATGGGAATAATAACAATTAAGGATATTATAATATATTTAATCTTCTAATTCAATTGTATAAAAAAAACACCACTACACTCCTTATATTATATATAAAGGAGGACATTATAATAAGGCTATGCTTGGTTGGGGGTTTATTAATGGAATGAAATGAAATGCAATATTGTTCCATTGTTTGGGAAGAGGGTTTCTAATGGAATGGAATGGGATGAGATGGAAGAGGAGAGTTTCATATTACATCTTATTCCATCCTAAACAGTACAAATGATAAACCTCCAATTTGGGGGGTTTAAGATGAAATGTAAAATGATAGACAATTGTTCACTATATTACATTATAAACCCTTCTTCCAAACAACATTTCACTATATTACATTATGAACCCTTCTATCCTTTCCAAACAATAATTTTTTAATATTACATCCATTGACATTCTATTCTATTATAAACCATTCCATTCTATTAAAAATCTTACGCCCAACCAAACATAGTCTAAAGGTAAACACTCCTTAATATATTGATACTTATAATCACTATATTGTTATATTCTTTATTGAACATCAAAGTTACTACCATAGAGAAAACTCCAACACCATAAGAATATTACTTAATTAATTGAGATAATTAAATTTATAATTGGAAGCTTGCACATATTTTATATTCATATTTAGAAAGAAGGATGCGGAAAACATAATCGAACAACACTTAACTTGAATAAGTTTAAGATAAAACAAGAAACAACTATTAAATTGATCGATAAGAAAGGATACTTTTAAAACTAATGAAAGAGATTTGAAAATGAATTTGTAATTAAGGATTCTTGACTTAGAGCAAAGTCAAATTTAAGTTTCTATTAATAAAGAGTTATTACAAAGCAAAGTCAAACTTGAGTTTCTATTAATAAAGAGTTATTACAACAAACGTGAATAAGTAATTTTAAATGTATTATCTGTTGTAAATACTTTTATAAGAACAACTTATTTTTTATCTAATTTAATTTTGATGTATGACCTATCTAACTATCGCAAGTTAGTTAATGACTACAAGCTTTAAACAAGAGGTAAGTCTTATTCTGATTGATCTAAATACATATACACTTTATGTAAAGCCCACTTGGTAAATTAAAAACTTACCCAACAACCCAGCCTAACCCATAAACCATTAAGTTGTATAAAAACACAGATCTAGAAATGCAAATAAACACTAACAAAACCACCATCTTCTTCATCTTTTCTCTTCATTTCTAGTTGGTGAGTGTGTCAAAATGCACCCTTTTTTTCTGCATGCAACACTTTCCTTATAGGTTCCCTCATTTTGTTTGTTTTGCAGAAATATTAGAGGGAGTTATAGAGGTTGACAACCCTATAGTGCCTTACACTTAGGTAAAAATTCCAACAACTATATTATGTCCTTTTTTGTGAAGTTTGATCATCCTACACTAGTTTATAGTTGGTTTGCATGTTGTAGTTGATTAGGACAATAATTGAAGTTGCATTAAAGGATAAAAGAAAAGGAGAGGGGAGAAGTGCAGAGGGTGAAGATAATGACATTGTTTTAAAAAATTTAAGTTGCATGTAGGGGCAAAATAGGAATTGTAGAAAGTGAAGGGTAAATCTAGAATTTACTTGCATGAAGGGCATTTTTGGTATTACTTGAAATGGATGAGGGTGAAATAGGACTTTTAATTATTTAAGGGTATTTTAGTAATTATAGGGGTTAGGTTAGTAAGGATATTATTTTATAATTAAGAATAAATTAGAAAAGAGAATAATGTTGGATTATTAAGTCTAATTGGGTTAGAAATTTTTTCATAAATTAGTCTAATAGAATTTTGTAAATTCTAGGTCCGAAAGTCCAATTAGGAGTAATTGGGATTATTAATTATTTGAATCCGAAATCGAGATAAGGATAACTTTGCACTTTACTCTTAAAATAAAGTATCGTTTTGTTGTTTATAAATTATTTTTATAGTGATTTATATTTTGAATTAGTCATTAATTTAATTAATGATCAATAAATACATACATGAATTATGTTTATTTTATTTATCAAATAATTAATGTAGTATAAGGTGTTTCATTGTTATATTTTGTTACATTTTATGAGGTGTATTGCTTGTTAAGTTGACGGAAAATGTGTTAATTAAATAGAGACTGGTGGTTAATAAGTTGTGAATAATCGGTGAAAATTGAGATTAGTGGCTTGCCTAGGATAGGCTATATTCGATGGTTTTAGATGGTTATGTTGTGTCGATATGAGCAAGTGGCGGCTAGGTATATGTCCGTGGAGTAAATATTAGGGCATCTTGAGTCCCGAGGATATCCTGTGTAGATGGCTAGGTACTAGAGTAGTACCGGGTTACCAAGAGAGATTAAGAAATTAAGGTACCATGTGCTGTTATTTATACATTTAATTACGTTTCCACTTGGAGAGAGTTTACCATGAGTTGAGATGAGTTGGCAGACCATTGGATGTAAGCCTACTAGGTTAAGCTAGGCCTAGACAATTCAGTTAAATATTGGAATAAAGCATAAATGATATTTATAATTAATATTTTTGTTAATCATAATTTAGTAAAATTTTTGAGATGATTGTTAATTGTCTGGGTTAGACTAAGCATTGTTGTGTATATACGAACTAAATGTATGATTTAATCTGTTGACTAAGTCTTATGATTATTTTTTTTGAGCTATTTGATATTAAGGGTACGGTCGGTTATCCTTACTAAGTAGACAACTTACCCCTTGCCATCATTTGTTTAGAGAACGAGATGTTGCCGATAACTCCAGTGTACAGGATTGACAGAGTGGAGTTTAGGTGGGGCCAACAGTTTTATTGTGTAAAGATATTTGACTGTATATATGTTTGAATATGACAGGTCCGGTAGTTGCGTTATATAGAATACTTTTGTATTTGAAAAACAATCCTCTCTTTTGGAACTAATAAGGAATTGAATGATTAATGGTACGTTTTGGGAACTATTTAGTTAATTACGGTTTAATAATTTTTTAAAGATTTTCGGGAGCGTCACATTAGGTGGTATCAAAGTAGGTTTATGTTACTAGGGACGTATTGAGAAAAAAAACTAGTAGGAGATTGTATGATCGTAAATAATGTAAGGAGGGGAATGCTAGTGAGGAGTGGTGGAGTGGAGCTACTAGCTGACTTGATAGTGATGGATTTAAGGGAGTTTAATGTAGTTCTTGGGATGAATTGGTTGGCATAATATCAAGCTACAATAGATTGTTATGCTAAGGAGGTAATAATAGAATCTTTAGGTAACTCAAAAGTGGTATTTGTGAGGGATCACAGAGTGGCCCCAAAATGTGTGATCTCAGCTTTGACTACTAAACGGTTGATATTGGATGGTTGTGACGTATATCTAGTTCGTAGTATAGATATAAGGAAGGTAAATCCTGGGTCAGAGGATATTCCTATAGTGAGGGAATTTTCGGAGGTATTCTTAAATGATTTACCAAGTTTACCGCCTCAACGAGAGATATATTTTACTATTAAGACTATGCCGAAAGTTGTAACAATTTCCATTGCATCTTACAAGATAGCTACTGTTGAATTACACGAGTTAAAAAGGTAGTTAGAGGAGTTGTTAGAAAAGGTCCTTATTAGACCGAGCACATGTAACACCCCACTCCCGCGTGACCCCAAACCCGATATCGTTGGTGATATCCGAGTCCGTGTCCGCGAGAATGGCGTGTTAGGACAGTCAAGCAA
>JAOSBM010000206.1:11769734-11786396 GCA_027568955.1 Erythroxylum tenue | reverse complement strand
AATGGGTTTAACTTGATAACTAAGTTTCAATTTATTTGTAATTGTGTTAATAAGGTTAATTAAGATTAATTCCAAGAGTTTAAGTAAATTCGTTGGGCTTCGGAAACGGGGTCCAACATCAGCCCAAGAAGAATGGGGGGATGGAATTTCGAGATTTGCACTACTTTAATATAAGCATGCTTGGCAAGCAGGGGTGGTGACTTTTACATGGTCCTCACACTCTTCTATTTAGGATTCTCAAATCTAAATACTTCCCTCAAGGGGATTTTTTGGCCGCCGGGATTGGACATAATCCTAGCTACGCGTGGAAAAGTGTGTTGTTTGCTAAGGATGTTTTGAAGAAAGGAGTGAGGTGGAGAGTGGGTAATGGGAAGACAATTAGGGCAGGTGTGGACCCATGGATGCCTCGAGATGGAGAATTTTGGGTGGAGGCTGGAACTACTTCTGTGAGTCCTACATTAAAAGTGCGTGAGTTATTTAGGAGAGATGGGAGGGCGTGGGATGTGGAAAAGGTGATGGGCATGTTTAGTCGTAGAGATAGTAGGGATATCCTTGCAATCCCAATTCGGTGGGGCGAGTGTGAGGATAGTTGGGTTTGGCATTTTGATAACAAAGGGCGATATACGGTGAAGTCTTGTTATTATGTAGCTTTGAAAACATTGGGTAGCGGTGGTGAGGTAGAAGAGGGTGATTTTTGGGGCAAGTTATGGAATATTGCTTCTTCTCCAAAAGTTAAAGTGTTCATGTGGAGAGCTCTTAAAGGCATCCTACCTACTAAGGTACAACTAGCTCGTAGAGGAGTGCAGGTGGATGATAAATGCTACTGTGGGGAGATGGAGGATGTCAATCATTGCTTGGTGAGGTGTGAGAGGGCGCGAGAGGTGTGGGAGTTAGGTGACTTTTTTATTGCTAACCCAGCTCCTTCTTTTAGGGAGTTTTTCTTGCAGATACTGAATGCAAACAATGGAGCAAACACCTCAAAATTTACGACCATTGCATGGAAGATATGGGAGGGACGAAACAAAGGCTTATGGCAAGCTCAAGTCCCTACAACGAGGAGAACTTGGCAACTTGCTATGAATCACCTATATCACTGGAATTTGGCGCAAGAACAACAACGGCAGCAGCAGCTTATGTACTCCAGCGGTAATAGAGGCCCAGCAGCCCATCGCTTTATAGATGCTGGGCGAAGACAAAGTGCAGCAGATAGCTTGGATGAATGGCATATCTTCGTCGACGGGGCAAGATTTCAGAGTATAGGAACATCGAGGTTTGGCTTTATCATTGAGAGCCTTGAAGGACAATTTCAACATGCAATCTCTGGATTGTTTGATGGACTCCATTCAGCGTTAGTGACAGAGGCCTTAGCGGTTCGACAGGTTCTTCTTTGGACGGCTCACAACATGCAACACTTGGTGAGTATCTTTACTGATTCTCAACTTGTAGTACTTGCCATTAAATCATACCAAGAGGATCATTCAGAGTTTGGGGGAATTATTAAAGATTGACAATTAGTGTTGAAAAGTAATTCTAATATTTTTGTTGTTTGGATTAATCGACGAGGAAATGTGGGAGCTCATGAACTTGCTCGAGTTTCTTGCAATTTTTCTCATTTGAAAGTTTGGGAGTCTATCCCACCTTGTTTATCTCATTTATATGATTAATGGAAGTTTCCTTTATCTTTCAAAAAAAAAAAATCATAACACCTACTCCATCTATCTCGCATGTCTTTGTTTTCGATGTATGACAATCAATGAGGATTCTGGATTGTTCTTCTCTTTTTAGTGTTTGCATTCCTCAATGTTTGGTATGATCCAGCTTCTCCAGCTTACACAATAAGTGTGGCTTGTCTTTATTAAAGGCATATGTTATTATTTTAATTTTAATTTTAATTAAGTTTGATATTTGTTTATGTAGGTAATTGTGAAGGAGATAATTTGTGGATCATTTTTGTATATTTCTGATAGTTTGAGAGATTTTGTGGTAAATTGAGAGCTAACATCTGATCTGACATCTTACTTTTCTTTGTTTGTAGTCAATATAATAAAACTTCTCCATTTATGGCAAGCATGTTACAGAATAATGGGTGACGTCTGTGCCTTCCTATTTATAATGATATAGAAGCATACAAGTTACCATTTATCTTTTACTTTCACCATCTCACTTATATGATGCGACCTCAAGTAGAGGTCTTAAGTTGGCTAGAAAACATAAAGTTGAATGTATATCAGAGTACAATTTCATTTGCAAATCACCAAAATAGTTTTTAGTGCTCTAGCTTGTATTTTCATTATAGGCATAAATTTACTTTGTGGAACATTTCATTATAGCTTCTATATGTATTTATATAAGTGTTTGTATGTGCGCGTATGTCTGAGTGGGTGGGAGTGTTTTTAAATATGTAAATTATTATTTACTTACCATTTGTAGGGTTATAAAGACTCCATACGGAAGTTTGAAGTTATATTATAGTGAATACCTTTAGAAAGATCCTGAGTCGAGTTATGAGGGTAGCTCGATAAGTTACTTTAATAAAATTGATCTTAATTTTGTCAGTTATAGGCAAAACTGAGAGATAGGGAAAGAACTTGGATACTTACAGGTTAATAAGGCTTTATATTAGAGTTCTTGATTTTAGATTTAATGAATCTTTAAGACTCACTAAATCTAATGAAAGTTGGATTACGTTAATTAACCTTTTAAAAATACATGAGATAATTGAGGTGTATGTTATACGTAAGCTTGACATTTTGATAATGGCTCTATTTTTTTTTTTGCTATAATAGGTAATGATAGAGATTCGGGCTATGATGAGGATGTTGTGCATGATGATGAAGTTAATGTAGATACTGTTGAAGAAAAGAGTAGTAATGATAGGGATGTGGGTACTTACGGGAATGAAGTTGAAGGTGACAATGAAATTGAATTTGAAGATGATAACGAAGTTAAAGGAGTACATGATATGTTTGGTATTTCAATTCTAGATAGCCCCTAATAAATGAATATTAACTTTAACGACTATGAAAGTTTCATTAACAGTGATGAGTATCCTAATGGAGAGGTGTATGAGGAGCCACTTAGAAGACCTAGTACAAGTATTAGACATGAACAAGGTGGTGGTATACACTCTACACTAGGTATTGAGTTTGGCAATGCTAAAGAGTTCAAAGACAATAGCAATAAGGTTTAATGTCTAATAGAAAAGAAAGTGAGAAGGATACAAGTCGGAATTGTATGCAGTTTATGATAGTAAGGACAAATGTTTCAAAATCAAGACATATATATCTAAGCATATATGTTCCATAACAAACAAGCCTAAAATGATTTCGACAAAGTTTTTAGCTAGACGCTTCCAAGATAGAATTCTAGAGAAGCCTAGCATTATCACTACAAAGAAAATTGAAGAAGGAAGATAAAGTTGAACATGTTTGTGAATTCTAATGTATATATGATTGTTAAGGGGAAATTAAGGAAAGAGAGAGCATTAGACTGTGCTAGTGGATATTCCGAGCTGTTAGGTTATATCTAGGATTTGAAACATAGTAATCCCAGTTTCATAATGGAATTGCAATATAAAAAAATCAAGAAACCTTGTTATTGCAATTTAAGAGGTTATACATTTCTTTTGTAACTAAGAAAAAGGATGGAGGCACTTGAGGCCCATACTTGAGATACATGGTGGTTTCTTAAAGACTAAACTAATCATTATAGATAGAAGGGATGAAGATAGAGGCATGCATAAAGTTAAAAATACTTATTCATGGTGTTACTTTATGTCACTCTTATCAATTGATTTAGAGTTGGAATATAGAGATAGAGTCACAATAACATATGACATACAAAAGAAGTATAAATGTATAATTGGGTTATTTATTATATGATATGTTATCATATTACGTTATTTGGCTATTACTTTATGACTTATGTATCCAAGGATTAATAAGAGTTATTAAGGAGACTCTTCAAAGTGCATGTCATAAAATGTGTGTCAAACATATTTACCAGAATTAGCATAGACAATGAAGTAGTAAATATTTGAGGAGACAATTTTAGGCATATGCATGGTCTATGTACGTTAAAGACTTCAATGAGCAATTAAAGAAAGTGGACAATATTAAAATTACGTGTGTTTCTTCATTGCTTAAATATCCAAAAAAGAGTTGGGCTAGGCCATACCAATCATTTAAGTCATAAATGTCCAATTATTGATAATAATAATAATATGAGTGAGAATTTTAATGGATGGATCCTAATAATAAAAGATAGACCAGTAATTAGTATACTAGAAACAAAGAACAATGGTGATAAAGAGACATACTGAAAGGAGGGTGTATACATATGCATGGAAATCAAATATTAGACTTGTATTTATGAAGAAGCTTGAAAAAATTAGGAGGCAATGCAATGGTGTATTGTGTGGAATGAAGCATATAAGGTCAATAAAAGGGTTAAAAAGCATATTATGAGACTAGTAAGGGACAATTGATGTAGTTGTAAAGCGTAGGACCTATATGGTTCCCTATGCAAACGGGTCATTAATATTATTAATCACTCCAAACAAATATAAGGGATATTTGTAAATGATTACCATAAGAAGAACACCTTTCTAAGAGTGTATGATCAAGTCTTATAGCACAATAGGAGAGTGATGTTTGGGCCATTGAATGATAATAAGCAAATAAGATAAGAGAGTGATTCTAGGAAGGTTAAAAAGGCAAGAAAGAAAGATAAAAATGAACTAAAATAAGTATCAAGTGCAAGCAAAGTGTTGCAAAAGGGTCAAGTACAAAAATATAAGAAATCTGGTGCTTTTAGGCACATAGTAAAAATAATGTAATAAGACCTAATGAATAACATGTCAATGTAAGTAACTAATAATTTATTATCTTTTTTTTAACTTTTCTCTAATTATTGAAGTTAACATTATGCATATTATTTTGTATGTTGAAAAACTTTTACTCAAAGGCCGATAGTTAGAGAATTATCCTAGGTAACTTAACAATGGTAAATTAATGATTCTTAAATACTTACAAATTAAAATGCCACTCATTTAACCTAAATTATGTTCAATAAACTCTAATTTAAAGTAGCATGTTAAGTATTAAGAATTGTCATCCTAGTCAACAAAGCATCAATTTGACTTATACTCGTATTAAACTCATATGCATGTTTATTAACAAGTTGATCAATATTAAACCTATATGTATGTTCATGTTAGATAACATGTTGATTCATAAGTTGTTAATTCTACAAACATGACTCAAAGGAAATATAAACAAGCCAATCCAAGATCTTTTAAATTTTCATTTAAACTAAGAAGTCTTAAGCTTATGGGTAATTCTAGCATCACTTCAAGATAATCACAAGCTACCGTAACCAAGGGCAGAGTAATATTAGGACTAATGCCCAATAAGTTGACAAACCAGACAATTGATTTAGTGTATTGTTGTATTTTAGTATATCACAATTGAATTGGTGTATTTCATAACTAAATCTTATATTTGTTACTCATATTGAATGAACATTTTTATTTTTCTTAGAGGTTATATAAACGATACATACATGAGAAATATATTTGATATATTTTATATGCAGGGAGATATGCCATTTGGTTTCAGTGGTATATTGGCCATTTGATTGATGACGATTTCATATCATTATTTTTAAAAAGTGAAGTTACAATTTTAAGAATTGAAAACATTATTTTTTTAAAAATAACATTATATGTTAATAGAAAGGTTCTTTAACTATTAATGTGTTTTTTCACCTAGTTAAGTTCTTTAGCATATTGCATTCATCTATACTCATTTTTCAGTAACACAATGTTGACAAAATTCTAGCATATAATGTATTGTTAGATAGAGATCACTAGTAGATAACTAAGATTTATATCTTCATTCAATAATTAAAAGCATAATTACATTCATACTAATCATACTAAAATTTTACAACATGGAAAATGAATAATGAAATGTGTTTTTTCACCTCAACTCTTTTTTCTCTCTAATCAACATCTTGTTTTAAATTTTTTAATTACTCATCATGTTCTTTTGTTTCATATATACTCCCCCTTCTTTAAGCCTCCTTCCTCAGTTCAGATATAGTTTCCCATAACTTTTAAATTATATATACATCTCTCTTAGGAAATTGATTATCATACCATTACAAATTTCATAATTACAAACGAGGTAAGTGAAACATCCTAAAAATCTTCTGTCTAGATTACTATCACTTCATAATGGCCTCAAAGTGCTTTATTAGCATTATTATAATTAGAGTTGCTAGATGTTGATAATTTCATCTGTAAAGTTATAACAAGAGCTCCATATTCATTATGTTCAATCAACTATATGATAAAGAAAACGACCCTTTCAAAAATATACATAAAGGTTATAAGATTGGATTTTGTTTAATATAAAAAGCTACATTAGTTCCTCCATGGCCATCAAAGACAAAATACAAAACCACTTGATAACTAAAAAAAAAGAACCCAAATAATATAGATACATCACTAATCATAATTTGTTCATCATCTATGGAAGATCTAGATTTAACATCAGCACAACTACCAAAACAAATGCATGGAAAAGACTTGGCAGTAGAAACTTCAATAAAAGTCTCTTTAATGATTTATTAGCAACTAACAAGATAAAATGGAAGAAGGAAAATAATAAAGTTTATATCTCAAAATGTGTAGAAGTTGTACATAAACAAATGTTGAGTGAAGAAAGAAAAGGGAGCACAATATACATAAAACAATAATTCATTCCTAGTATTTGATTTGGGGTTTCTTAGGGGAGGAAGCAAGAGAGAATAGAATGTAACATTTTCAATTCCATCCTTTTTACTAGAAGAGATAAAGAATTTTCTTTTGTGATTAAGGATGAAAAAGGTAACCAAATAGATATATAAAGCTTCAAGGAAACTATGTTCTTAAGAGACATATTCAATACTTTATTATAACTCTTACTCTTCTAGCATCTTGCTTTTTCAATATAATTTTTTGTGTATTTTCTATTTTTATATGATAAAAAATAAGAGCGAGATAGGAGTACCTGAAGCTGCCTAAGAATTAGAATATTTGTTATATCATATTTGAAGATGAAGACCTCTTCTTCCAAACCAAACACGACAGTGATGGAAAATCAAATTAAACATGGCAATGACATGGAGGATACCTTCATAAAAGAAAAAGTTTCACCACATTTTGTCATAGGAGAAGCCACACCATACCTCTTCAAAGGAGAAGTCACACCACACGTACAAAGAGAGAAGCCAAGTGTTGAAGAATGTTGGTAGGAAAGAGAAGAGAAAATTAGAAGCTCTAATGAGAACCACAATAACAAAGAAGAACAATGGATTACAAAGGAGTGAAAAAGAGATTAGGGATTTGAACCAGATATAGAGAAGAAGACATGAAAAGAGGGAGGCCTTGTCCAGTTCTAACTAGATACATAACGAAAAAGGATTAGAGATTTGAACTAGGAGCAAAAAAAGAATATATGAAAAGAGGGAGCAGGAGTCTACCTTCAACTAGACACAGACCTAAACGATCATGTTTGGATTTCCACAACCAATATCATTTGGCTTAATGAAATAGTTTAAGGTAGACGACAATATCTAGGTAATGAGCCTCCATTTTTTTAATTTTTAGGTTTAACAGAAAATAAAAAATAATGTCAACTATACTTTTTATAGTGATGGGTTGGCGATGATGTTGAGGTTCTTTTTGAATATTTATGAAACGTTGAGGTTTTTTGAAAAAGAATTAAAATATAAGATTTTAAATTAAATTTTGATTAAAAAATGTTAGGATCCAATTTTATCTTTTAACCATTTAGATTATGAACATTTGAAATATCGTCTTGTATCTACTCTTTTTAGCTATTTAAATGTTCTATATCACACAACAATATGGAAATGACTCCTGAGGAGCTTTAAAAGATGTGGAAGAAAACAAATAAGATATTGTAAAGAAACCAGTTGATACTTTATTTATTCATCATCAGTCAATTATATTCATCAACTAGAATCAGTTATTTTCTATTACAAATTCAGTCTCCATGTTTTCTTAAATTACAAGATTACTTATTCTATAACCAAAAAAAAATTGTCAACTTTCAAGGCTTCTTCCTCAGCTAACTAGTGCTCTATTTCAGCTTCTGTAAGTATATCATCAGTAACTGGAATATTACCCCTCAAGTTCGAGTTTGGTGCCAATCACACAAACCCAACTTTGACAATAGACTCTAAAATATAAAACCATCCAAAGATTTTGTGAAAATATCAGCTAATTGTTGTTTATAAGAGATATAATGTGGATGTATGAACTAGCTTTGTATTTGTCCTGAACAATATGACAATAAATCTCCAAATGCTTCGTTCGTTTATGGTAAATAGGATTAGTAGTAATATGTAAAGTTGCTTGATTATCACAGTATAAAGAAATTGGAAATTGAGTAGGAATGTGAAAATCCTATAAAAGATAAGAGATCCACTGTAATCCACAAACCATCACTCCTATGCTACGATATTCAACTTCAGCAGAAGATTTTGATACTATTGGTTATTTCTTTGTTTTCCAAGATATCAAAGAAGAACCAAGGAAAACACAGTAACCTGTGAGAGAACGCCGTGTAATAGAATAAGTTGCCCAATCAGCATCACAATATGCTGTAATATGGAAATAAAATGATACAGGATAAAATAACCCTTTTGAAGGACATCCTTTCAAATATTTTAAGAAATATAGAGCAACTTTCTAGTGAAGAATAGTAGGAGCCTGAATGTATTGACTCAACTGTTGAACTAAATGTGTAATATTAGCCTAAGTAAATCCTAAATACAATAAATGAACAACCAATCTTTGATATGTTGCTAAATCTATAAGTATCGGAGCATCTTCAACATTAAATTTGTATGCCTTTGGAAATGGAGCTTGTTTAACTTTTGCACTTGCTAAGCCAGCATTTCCAAAATACCAAGAATATATTTTCTTTGATTAACATACATTCCTTTAGATGATCGAGCAATCTCCAAACCAAAAACATATTGTACAGAGCCTAAATCCTTGATAGTAAATTATTGATGAAGAAATCCTTTAGATGATCGAGCAATCTCCAAACCAAGAAAATATTGTGCAAAGCCTAAATCCTTGATAGTAAATTATTGATGAAGAAATTATTTGACATATAATATCTCAACTTTTGAAGCACATGTAAGAAGAATATCATCAACGTAGACAATTAGAGCCAAGAAAGCTGAACCTATTCTTTTGATGTATAAACAATTGTTATGAGTTGACTGGTGGAAACCAAATTGATGAAGATGATGAGAAAACTCCCGATTCCATTATCTTGACGCTTGTTTAAGTCCATAAAATGATTTTTTTAATCTGCAAACTTTTCCATCAAGTGCTTTTGTAAAACTTTGTAGGGGCTCCATATAAATTTCTTCATCTAAAAATCATGTAAAAATGCATTGTTGATATCCAACTGATGCAAATGTCATGCCTTCGCTGTTGCAATAGCTAGGAACGTTTTGATTGTCACCACTTTAGCAACAAGTAAGAAGCTGTTATAATAATCTACCCCTTCTATTTGATGAAAACTCTTTGCTACTAATCAAGCCTTCTATCTATCCATAGCTCCATCATTTTTATATGTAACCTTGTACGTCCATTTACAACCTATTGCCCTTTTGTTAGGAAGTAAATCAGTTAACTCCCACGTTTGTTTTTTTTTCTCTAAAGCTTGTAATTCATCCTGCGTCTCTATTTGCCAATTCTTAACTATTTTAGCTCAATAATATGAACTTGGTTCTTTAATATTTGAAATATTTGCCAAAACCGACATATATGTAAAATAGAAATGTGCTGAAACAAAGTAGGGATATGTTGGTGGTGTGTGTGGTGACGACTGATGAGTACTCACAGCAGAGTTAGACATCAAGGAAGATTGTGCAGAATTTGAAACAAAATCTTTCATCTATAAGGGTTTTTTTCTTTGGTCTGGTACTTTTCTTGGTAGGAATTATTTCATTGTTTAACATTGTACTTAGAGTTTCAATATGAGAACATATTGTATGGTTCAATGAGGAATCAGGTGCAGGAATAAGAACAAAATTAGTATAAGAATCACCATTAGAGCTGGAATGATGAAAATGAGTGATTGGATTATCTGAATCTGGGCAAATCACAGGTAAAGGAATGTCAATATCATATGCAACAATGTTTTGATATGGAAATATGTTTTCATAAAAGATGACATCTCTGGAAGTAACTACTTCTTACAACTTCTAGGCCTTTTTGTTCAATTAAATGGCCAATGAAAACAACATTGAAAGCTCTAGGTTCAAACTTATCTTTATGAGGGAACGAATTTAAGGTAAAGCATAAGCATCCAAAGGTTTTGAGAAAGTAATAATCTGGTTCGTTGTCGAAAAGTATTTGATAAGAAGTTTTCCAGGATATAGAAGATGAAGGAAGTCTACTTATGTTATAAGTAGCCGTGACAATAGATTCCCTCTAGAAATGAATAGGGACATACGATTGAAACATCAAAGATCTTGCCACTTGCAATAGATGTCTACGTTTTCGTTCTCAAACTCCATTCTGTTGAGGGGGTATAGATGCATGTTTTTTTATGAACAATGCCTAAAGAAGATGGTAGAGATGCACATAATACCAGTAAACTCTGTACCATTGTTTGTCCTTATAATTTTGACAGACGTGTAGAATTGGTCCTTAACTAGGTTGAAGAAAGTATGAAGTGTTTGAATGGTTTGATGTTTATGCCTAAGCAGAAAAGTCCATATGTTTCTACTAAAATCATCCACAATGGTCAAACAATAATGGTTTCCATTGGTTGAAGCATGTTTGTAAGGACCCTATAAATCAACATGAATAAGCTCAAAACATGTTCTTGAATGGATGGTGCTGGTTTGGAAAGGTTGTCTACTTGGATAAATGAAATACTTCATATGGAAAGTTTTCTTTAATAGAAAGATCCTTTATTCCATTCAAGTTCTTTATTACATTCATAGATGGATGTCCCAAGCTTTGATGCCAAGGATTTTATAGAGTTTACAAAACGATTTGGATACAATTTCGAGGTACATTGTTTTATGGTTTCAGGATGATAAGAGTTGGATTTTAGAATGTACAATCATCTTATCACTCTCCTTACTGCAAGCACTTCATTAGTCATTAGGTCTTGTATTATGCAGAAAAAATGTTGGAAGTTAAACTTTACATGAGCTATAATGGTGAGCTTATTGACATATGAAAGATTGAATTTGAAAGAAGGAATGTGTAAGCAATTAGTCAAGGTTAGTCTTTCATGCAGTTAAACATCACCTATGTGATGAACAAGCTTAATGGATCCATCTAGTGAATGTATTGGTGTAAAATTGTCCATAAAAGAGGGAATTTTCATCAATTTCAGATCTTCACATATGTAGTTTAAAGCTCCTGTGTCAACTATCCAAGAACCATATTCAGTTAAGTTAAGTGAAATGAGAATGTGATTAAGAACCATACTTGTAAAATTGTCGGAGTGTGAGAAATTAACTATATGTTTTTCAACTCCTACTTTTCCTTTTCCTTTGAAGAACTTGTCAATCTCTTGTTGTATCATGACTGAAACGTTTGATTTCCAGTCTCCTTGTAAGATTTTTCCACCTATTTCATCTACCCCGTTAACCAAATTCACAAAGACTTCTTTCCTTATTTGTTCTTCTTTTCCTTTAATTCCTTAAACCACTATAGATACCCATGAATCTTGAAGCAAGTTTCTTTTCTATGTTTATCCATATTGCAATAATCACAATATAACTTTGACTTATCAACAGATTCTTTCCTTTTCACCATACCTCTTCCTGCACCGATTCCATCTTTCTTGTGTCCTTGTGATCTAAACATCATGACATTTTCAACTTCATCTGTGAACTCATGCTCACTACCTTTTGGTTTTCAACTCTTAATACCATTGAATATACTTTATTTATAGTTGGCAATGGATCCATAATCAAAATTTAGTTTCTCACACTAATGTAAATTTCATTCAAACCCTTCACAAATTGCATTAACTTGTTTTTGGATTCAAGTTCTACAATTTGTTTCCCTACTCCACAATTACATTGAGGAACTGGCGATAAGTAAGTTAACTCATCCAATAACTTTTTTAGTTATGTAAAATATTTTTCTACAAAAAGGTTTCCTTGAGATATTAAACTTATCTCTCTTTGAATCTAATGTAATATTGGGTCATTGCATTCTCCATATCTTTCCTCCAATTCTTCCCACAATTCCTTTATAGAAGTTGTGTATAAAAACGCTTCAACAATGTCCTTTGAAATCAAATTCATGATCCATGAAGTCACCATGCAATCCACTGTGCACTAATGCTCATAATCTAGTGATTCATCATCTGGCTTCGCACATCTCTCATTGATAAACCAAACTTCAGCTTAGCTCCAACATTGTCTTCATAGCTCTGCTTCATGACAAGTAGTTGTTTCCATTCAGTTGAGTAGTAACCAGAATCATGCCTGGATGATCAGATCCCTGAAGCTGCATTGGATTTCTGTCATTATTTGATGCTTCTCTCTCAAATCTAAAACTTGACTCTCTCGTATCCTTAGCCATTGATGTAGAATTCAAGTGAAAATGTAGAGCAAAAGAAGTTTCACGAAACTCTTTCCTGCTTTGATACCATGTAAAGAAATTGTTAGAAGACAAACCCGTATAAAACTCTTACGGGTTTTTCTAAGTACAGCAGTTGAGTATAGTTATTGTCTTTTACTTTGTTAGTTGTCAAACTCATTTATTATGGCTATTTTGGTTAGCTGTCTTTGGGCTACCTAAGTCGGGGACAAACCGACGTTGATGGCTATAAAAGAACCTTATAGTTGTTTATTAGCTTAATGTTTTGTAAGGGAAAAAAAGGGAGAAAAATAAAGGATTATAAAGAAAAAAAAGAGAGCTGTAACTCAAGAATTTGTAAAGTTGTTATTTTATCAATATTTATTGTTGCTTGATTTTAAGTAGGTAGTCTAATTCGTTTCCAGCATAAACCAATCGATTTCTTTATTCATCATCAATAATTTATATACATAAGCTAGAATCAGTTGTTTTCTATTACATATTCAGTCTCCATGTTTGCTTAAATTACAAGATTACCTATTTTATAACTGAAAATAAAAAACTGTCAACTTTCAAGACTTCTTCCTCAGCTAGCTAGTGCTTTGTTTCGACTACTGCAGGTATTTCATTAGTAGCTATAACAGATATATTCTTCATGCTAAAGAGAATGAATGATGAAGACTGCTATTTGTCCGAATGGTTTCTTGTAGATAGTGTTAAAGGTGGCAGGTAAGGGAGTATCTTGCCTAACATTCACAACGGAAGCAACTATTGCCTCTATCTTCAAAGTTACAATAGACACAATTGTCTGTTCTTATGTTATACAATTCATAATCTATATATTATAGCAGGTATATGACTAGTAATCTTCAGCTTCCTTCTTTATTGGAAACTGTAAAGATTATCTTGCACCATACGTGAAATCTTTATGTTCACGCCTAAATAGGAACCATATGAAAGGTATATCAGAACTAACTTTTATCTTCAAGGAGTACTTTCTCTTGCAAAAGGACAGCATGATCCATTTGATTTAGTTAATTCCATTATTATTGTACTTGGGTTTACTATACTTATAAGTATCTGTATATCCTTAAGTGTCTATTATTATCTATACTCCCACTTGCTACTGTCGTCTTTAATTGTAATGGATATCCTTTCTGTTTGTTTTCTCATGATTTACAATATGATCCTGTGTTACGGTGGAAAAGGATTTAACTGGGTGCAGTTTAAGTTACCGCCAACTAGAAGCAAGCACGGGTGACTCTTAGCAGTAGGGATGAATCCTGAAAATGCATTCGACTACTCTAAAGCCTTATGCTGTAGATGTTAGTAGTTGGCATCTGTGGCTCAGATGCCATCAATAAAGATCAATGACGAATATTGTCTTTCACGAGTGTAGTGCTCGTTCTGTATCCAATTGATTGCTAACGAAGAAATCAAACCATGAACGACCAACTGAAAACATGATCAATTTGCGAGATAGGCAAGAAAACTCGCTATTTAAGGCCCAAAGAGTTGTATTTAATGTAGCTAGGAATTTAAGACAGGAGGATTTAAATATTTAATTTTTTAAATTTTAGACGGTTCAGTATATCACTGAACCTCAAATAACTCCGTTCTTATATGTGTGTGTATATATATATATTAAAAATAAAAAATATTTAATTTTTATAAATTTTGAGGAGCTCAGTGTACCATTAGGCCCCAATTAGCTCCGTCTATGCATTTGATGGTATGATCAGTTGACTCCCTACAATCATGTGTAGTCAATATAGTTAGAATATTACTAGAATATCTGCTTACTATATTTAAAGATTCTGTATGTCATGGATTGACTTTAGATTTAGCAATCATAGCCCTCTTCCGTATTTAGTTAGGTTTGATCTTGTATAAATAGACGTTGTGTTTTCCTTTCCTCAACAATTAAGGTAGTGGTTGGTTCATATTAGGTAACGATGATAAGAATTAGAATAAATAAGTGATGAATGAGAATTAATATAATTAATATAATTATGATAATTAGTTAAGATAAAAGAATGATTATCATTATTATTGATGGTGGTTAGTTTGTTGAAAATATATAAAAAAATTTTATATTAAATTTTAATATATTCTAATTAATTATATTGTTTTCCTTAAAAATGGAAAAATAAATTTTGTTAAATTTTTGTTTTACATCAAAATTTAATATATTCTAATTAATTATATTTAATTTTAATATATTCTAATTAATCATATTTAATTAATTATATAGTTTTGCTAAAAAATAAAAAAATTAGTTAAATTTTTTATATCAAATTTTAATACATTCTAATTAATTATTTTTAATTTTAATATATTTTAATTAATTATATTATTTTGCTATAAAAATAAAAATTGTTTGAGGAGTATAAAGTAATCTCCAAAACTCAGATATTAAAATACTACTCATGCAACGATAATATATAACTAATCGACGTTGTTCATTCTCGTATTCGTTGATGTCTTCCAAACTAATCGACGCTTTTCATTCTCGTATTCATTGATGTCTTCCAAACTTATGAACCAAGCATTATCTAATTAATTAAACAATGTACATTGAGATAATATACGAGATTCTCCTCTTCAATTTCTTCAACATGGCATCAGAGCTATTCTGAAATTGTTAGGGATCCAAGTTTAGTTTGCTGTTCGAGTTTCTCTCGCTACTCTGTTGTGAGAATCTCCCACAATAACAATTCCTCGCAGTTCACGTTGTGTTCAGACCACCAATATCGCCATTGCCATTATGTTACTCTCAAACTAACCAGTGACAAAGCTGGCATATTTTTTACTCATTTGAAGCAAGAAGACTCTTTGAAACAACACTGATAAGCTTCTCGTGGAAGGAACGAACACCTTGTTAGCATTCGACAATTGGATATTATTATCACGTGGCAATCCTTGGACTCTCACCCTTTGTAGCAACGTGTTTCACGTGTGGCAGTTCAGATCCATTGTGTCCTTGTCTGCTGCTCTCCAATCTGGTTCGTCTTTAGTTTGTTTCTGGTGATATTTTCTCTTTCTTTTGCATTATGGATTCTACGGACAACATTATTAGACCAATCAACATTAATTTTGATGGATCAAATTATGATATGTGGGCTCAACAGATGTGTAATTTTTAAGAGAGTAGACGGTTCTGACAAGTTGTGACTAGTGAAATCCCAAAATTGACCAAGAAGAAAAATTCACTGAACGATTGGAAAAGTGGGATGGCAAGAATCATCAGATTTTAACCTGGTTATGTAACACCTGTGCTAATGCTATCATTATCAAGCTAGACTTCTGCCGATTTGACAATGCAAAAGAGGTATGGGAGTTTTTAGAATCTTGATATTTTATAATTGATGATATTCATCAATTTCAGTTGTATCGTCGACTTCACCGTATGCAACAACAATCAAGCCAAACTATTCACGCTTATATATCTGAATTACAAGCCTTGTGGGATCAATTAGTTGCTTGTATTCCAGTATGGCCTAGTATTCAAGCAGCTAAAGTGTTTACTGATCTTTGAGATTGTCAGCATGTTTGGCATCTTTTTATGACATTCAGAGATGAATTTGAGTCTTTTCAGAGCTCTTTACTTCATCGCAGTACGAACTTGCATGGTGATTAGTTTCATAAGAGACTTGCCTAAATACTCTTCAAAATAAGCAAACGCCACCCCCTACTAATATGGTTCTCTGCTCAGCTATCTTCTGGTTCTGTTTTTCTTCTAATTCTACTACTCAAATTTCATCTAGATCCTTTCGGAAGTTATGCAATTACTGCAAAGTGTATAACCATATCATCTCTAAGTGTCGACGATTAAAAGTAATTAAAAAATTTCACTACCTCTCAGCCTTATCATACTTCTGCTGTTACCTAAGAAGTATAGACACGGACACGGACACGCGACACGATACGGACACGGACACAGGGACACACCAACTTCTAAAATTTGGTGGACACGGACACGGCATATATATATATTATAAAATTTAAAATTAAGAAAA
>JAOSBM010000206.1:11749793-11760479 GCA_027568955.1 Erythroxylum tenue | reverse complement strand
TCGGACGCCACAGGTTTGTCAACCGAGAAACAAGCATCCTATAGCCAATACGTCTCCCAAGAAGTTTGATAACCACTGATTTTTCCCATTGTTTATCTAGTTTGTCTTTGAAGTGTTGGGAAAGGAGAACACCGGTACCAGCTTCCCCCGTCAAATGAGTTATATCGCCGTCCTCTGGCTCAATAAAGTCCTCGAGAGGCCATGGACACGCCACAGGGTCGACTTCCACGGTTGAGTGTCCTAAAACTGCACTATAAGTAGGCTTGGGGTCCGGGGGAGGATCCTCATCACGTTCGCGGAGCCTAACCTTCTTGGGAAGATGACCGTCAGGTGAGTTTGTTGCCATGAGAATCACGGAAGAAAACGTAAAAACTAGAGACGAAATCGAAAAAACGAAGATGAACAGTAGAAAGGAACAGTAAAACTCTAAGGAACGGCGTTTTTCTCTCCAACACTATCATTAAAAACACCTAATCACTACTCGGACTCAGAGCTAATTAAGTTTGGATTAATGGCCACACGTGAGACGTATTACAACTTTCGCTCTATAAATAAACATAGAGCGATGCCTTGATGTTCTATTTCTCCTTTTCAACAAAATATGGCTTTCTCAGCTGACAAGCAACGCCAGCAGCTGCATACCACCACCATGTACACAGTCGCCACCGTTGCTCCTCCCCCATCTCCGTCCGTCCAAGGTAAGAGCCAGCACGTCACGGACGGAGCTGCCGCAGACGCTCTCTCGCGTCTGCTCCACCGCCTCCCTCCGAATCTCTCCCTCCCAACTCGTCGGTCCACTGCCACATCGGCGTTTTTACCGGTGATCTCTCTCGCTGACACTAACTCCGCCGATCTTTTGATGTCAACTTCTAGCGAAAAGGGTTTCTTTGAACTCATTAGCCATGATGTTCCTTCCCAACTCGCTCACTCGGCCGAGTCAGAAGCGTTCTCGCTCTATGATCTCTGTAAAAACGAAAAAGAATTGAATTTTCCCAGAAACCGGCCTCTGGGTTTTGAAGACAACGAGGACGGAAATGGTGAGTTGTTTTGGTTGGAAGCAACGTGTTTCAGTGATTCAAAAGAGTTGAGATTGGCTTCTCTGCATCAGTTAACTCAGGCTCTGGAGAAACTGGGTTTGGAGATGGTTGAAAAGCTCTCAACTGTAATGGGATTTGAGAACCCAATAGGAATAGACCCGACCCGGTTTTGTTCAATAATGTTGTTGCATGGGAGCTCGCACAAGGACATACCAGTGATATCAGGTGGGTCATACCCGTACATACTCGGGTTACAGTATCAAATCCGGTCCCAGAAGTATTATGTTCTAGGAGATTTGGGGTGGTCAATAGTGTCACCGCAAGTGGATTCAATAATGGTCACCATCGGAGACATTGCGCAGGTGCGTTTCAGGTTTTTTTTTTTGGTATACGATGTTGAACACTGTGATCTAAAATAATTAATTAGCTCCAACGCCAGATATTTTATTGGATAACAAATGCTTCAGTTCGATTTTTGTGGCAGAGGATAGAGATGGGTCACGGGTGTTCAGATGGGTCACGGGTGTTCGTAGGATTGCTAATCTTAGTAAATGTAGATAATTTTAATTAGGCGGCAAAAGCATACGAGTGAAATGGTGGGTAAGGGTTAAGGCTGTGTCTCTCGGGAAAGGATAACATAGATAAGATCAAACGTCTGACATTATGTTTACTTTACGCTAAAAAGAATTGTGCCTACCTTTGAATTGGAATGGTGTAAAATTGAATCATTACACCCGCGGTAATGCCCATACTCGAGAAATAATTTCTGACTGACTGGTACCTGCAAAGTCTGTGCCAACTGACAACCCTTTCAATGATTCAAGTCAAATGTTCAGATTCCGCGTCGTGTGTGAACTCATCATGTGTGGGCGAGACAAGCCTTGTCCAATTTCTTGGGCTAGGTGCCTTGGGCTCATCGTGGTTAAGTTACCCTTCAGTCTTCACGGGAGTAGAACCTGACTCATCTATAGGCAATGGGGCCATGCCCATTGTGGAAGTCAATTTCTTCTCACGAAGAGTCTGTATATATTCTGGTTGTACTAGAATCGTTTGACTTGTGAGAACTAAAGAAGACGTGGTCGGCAATTAAAATGGCAGGTGTGGACTAATGGGAAGTTGAAGAAAGTGAGAGGCAGACCAGCCGCCAGTGAGATGCTTGGAAGATGACATCAACACCTCTCGCTGCGTGTCAATGACCTTGTTGTTAACTCTCCCCTTAGAAACCAAAGTGTCTACCCTCATTCCTAAAGCCGTCCCCTGCTGCCACGCCTATGAGCAGAATATCAGAGAAGAAGAAGATGATGAAGAACAGAACCATGGAAGCATTGTAGACAAGGAAGAGAGGTTGTTTGAGCCTTTCGTCTTCGAAGATTATGCTCGGAGAGTGTACCGTGAACCCCTCGTCTTCAAGGACCCACTTGATAGATATCGTATCTAGATTAGTTTCTTGGCCACATTCTTTTTTTCTCTGTTCACGTTGGATCTTAATGTCTGGAACACTGGCACAGTTATGCCTTCACTTGAGTTGCTTGGAGTTATTTTCGTAATTATATCGTGAATGTTGTAATATTGAGTGATGGTTATGAGGGATCTTTAATGATTTCACCATGAATCCTTTCTTTTATGCAATTGAAATGAGCTGAGCCTTTTGGGGCGATACCCTTTCTGGTCAAATTTGCTCAAGTATAAATTGGAGTGCCCATTTTAAATCGAAAAGAAAAAGAAAACTGTTAAAAGAAAAGCAAAAAGAAGGAAAATTGAGATATATGAACAACCTGACAGAGACCGTAATTTTGCAGTTGAAGCTCCTCCGTATGCACACTTGCCTTAGCTTGGAAAGAAAGCAAAACGAGAGAGACCCAAAAGAAGTGAGAGTGAGCAAGTAGAGAACAACATGATGTTTTGGTGTACTCACTGCAAATGGGTAGGGTAGGTGCCTTAGCCTTTACTTTTCTCAATGATAAAGCTACTAACAATTCTGATTGGTTTGGCCCTTTAAATACAAAAATCATCATTAATAGTAAAGAGCCTTAACAATGCATCAACTGACTTGGGATATAGTTGTTGGTGACGGAGAAAGCTCACATCGGTGCTCCATAATCTCGGGTTAAAACGAAACGTAGAAGTTCAATGCTTGCATTTCGGAGTTTACTTAACCGACTTAAACATTGACCAGCCCACCAACCGTAATCGGAAAATTTAATATTGCAGAAGGAACTTTTATGGAATGTTTGGAACATCACATAATTGTCCTTTCAATTGATTTTCTTGAGACTTCATTTGGAAACTAGTTTTAGGTATGGAGCTCATGTTTGTATCCTCTGCCATCATCTTATTGTTGCAGGTTTGTTTTAGATCCTGAGAAAAATGCCTAGTGCAACAAGTAGACTATCCTTAATTGTAATGAGTTGGGAAATTCCGTGGCTTCCATCCGTTAGGTCAAACGGCTGCTTACAAAGCTGACGGTTAATTACATTAAAAATACTGTCCTCACTTGCTCCATAAACTAACATATTTCGTACCATACGCAATGATTAATAATACATTTAGGTAATTCTTGTATGTGCTAACAAAAGGTGGAACCTATAAGAGCAATTCACATCAATTAAACTAATATCTGGTAGATTGAGACAGACTAGACAAAGCTTTGAAATCACTCATCTGTGCCTCTTCCGGTTTCTTTTGATATTGATAGAATAAGAAGCATTTAGCAAGACAGGATTATAAACGAAAATGTTGAGAAAGACACCTCTCCCTCCACCAGAAGCCTAGCCAGTTGAAGAAAAATCCATCCCACCAAATCCTATATCAAACCAAACACTAAGAAAACTAATGCAATTCTTAATCTCTCCATCTTTATTTCTTTTTCTTGTTCAATGTTTCTCTATATTTCAAGCTCTCTCCTTTCTCTTCCGCCCTCACCGCCATTCTCATGCACCCGTCAAGAAGGAAATCACCTCTTCTCTCCTCAGTTACAGTAGCCATGAAGCAGAGGAAAAACAACAATCTCTCCGTTTTTGTTGTGGTGTTCTCTATTTTTCTCTTTGGGGTCTTCATGTACAATGAGGACGTTAAGTCAATAGCCGAGTTTCCGTTTTCATGGCCTAAATCTCAAGAAATCCAAGAAGAGCCATCAAAACAAGCCTCCCCAGCTCGAGAAACTTTCAACAATATTGAGGACCAGGAAATTGCCGCTTCAATAAACTCAAGAACTTCACTTGAAGAGCCTCAGGTGGATCAGTCTGATCAGGGAAGTCAAGAATCCGATTATTTGAAGTCTAGTGTGTCAAGAGAAGTTGATCATAATAAGATCGAATTGCCAGTTATTGAGGAAGAGGAAGAAGAAGTTGAATTGCCACCAGAAGACTGCGATCTTTTCACAGGAAGGTGGGTTTTTGACAACGTCACACATCCACTGTATAAAGAAGATGAGTGCGAGTTTTTGACAGAGCAAGTGACTTGCATGAGAAATGGAAGAAAAGATTCTTTGTATCAGAACTGGAAATGGCAACCTAATGATTGTACGCTACCAGCGTAAGTACTTATAAAGATTCGTTCTTTTGGGTACTAGGAAATCACTTGAAAGGATTATTGAATTTGAGCAAGTAATCGTAAACATTCTTGATTTGATGATTTCTTCTTTCCGCTACATGTATGTTCCAGGTTCAAGCCAAGGCTATTGCTGAACAAACTGAGAAACAAGAGGCTTATGTTCGTAGGAGATTCGTTGAATAGGAACCAATGGGAATCAATGGTTTGTTTTGTTCAATCAGTAATTCCTCCTGGAAGGAAAAGCTTGAACAAAACAGGATCTCTCAACATTTTCAGGATTGAGGTACCTTCACTCTCTGCCCCTCTGCTTTCTTTCTCTCTTTCTCATCACAAACAAAAGAAAAATGTATGGCGGGTAATAAGTTGATTTCCTAGACAAAATATGTCCAGCATTTCAATGTTTTGCACCGTTCATCATGCTAATGATTTTTAGCCCATAAACTCAGATGTCCTTTTCCTTATTTTTGAGACAATTCTTTATAAATGGAACTATTTGGAATAGGGCGTATCAAAATTTTCACATGTATAATTTTACAAAATTGATAGGTTCCTCTTATGTAGCTCTGGATGGTTACACTGAAAGTTATAGTAGCTGCGATGCAGATTCTTTCCTTCCATCAAAGTAAAAAAGTGATAAAGAAAAGAGAAACAAGACCAACGTTGGAACCTTGATTTTAAGAAAGAAATAACTGTCCTGATATTTGTCATGCAGGACTACAACACCACAGTAGAGTTCTATTGGGCACCATTTCTGGTGGAGTCAAATTCTGATGATCCCAACATGCATAGCATCTTGAATAGAATAATCATGCCAGAGTCCATCAACAAGCACGCTGTCAACTGGAAAAATGTAGACTACCTCATTTTTAACACTTACATTTGGTGGATGAATTCTTTCTCCATGAAAGTTCTGTAAGTGCCTTGTGTTTTCTTTTTAACAGCAAATTAATACTTTTGTGAGTTGACATATACAAGTAGGTTATCACGATGGTTGACCTGTTGGGTTTTGATGATTACACAGACGTGGATCTTTCGATGAAGGGTCCACAGAGTACGATGAGATTGAACGGCCAGTAGCATATGGAAGAGTTTTGAGGACCTGGTCTAAGTGGGTGGACGAGAATGTAGATCCCATTCGTACTACTGTGTTCTTCAGTAGCATGTCTCCCCTACACATCAAGTAATCTCCAAATCTAAAGTATCATTTCTATCTACTTCCTCTTATCATACTGGTTGTATCTGCAGCTTTTCTTCCGATACAAAGTAACGTCCTGCTATATGCAATAAAAGCATGGGATATTTATTCATTAATTATCAAGAAAAACTAATCTTTGACATTATCATCTTTGTTTAAGCTTTCCTTGATGAATATAATGACCCCTGAAAGCATTAGGTTTAACCTCTTTATTTTCTAATCGTACCAATAAGATGGATGCCAAGTTTAGGTATTGGGTGAGATTGGGAGTTGACAGTGGGCCTTGGGTACTGTAACCATGGTTTGGTTTGTCTCCGGTCGGTAGCCAACCGCAAAGTTGTTTATGTTTGTCTTCATTCAGGAGCTTGGACTGGGACAATCCTGATGGCATAAAATGTGCAAAGGAAGCAACTCCAATTCTCAACCAAACAACGCCATTAAACGTTGGCACAGACCGTCGGCTTTTCGCCATTGCAGCAAACGTGACCAAGTCCATGAAAGTGCCTGTCCATTTTATCAATATCACCACTCTTTCAGAGTACAGAAAAGATGCGCATACCTCTGTCTACACTATTCGACAGGGCAAGCTGCTGACACCGAAGCAACAAGCCGATCCGGCAACGTACGCTGATTGTATTCACTGGTGTCTTCCAGGGTTGCCTGATACTTGGAATGAGTTCCTTTACACTCGTATCATTTATAAATCCTGACCAAAGTGGGATTTGTTCGTTCTTTTCTTTCTCTTTTTATGGCCAATGTTGTCCGTAATTTTCTCTTTATTTGCCCTTTGCGTTCTTCTCATCGTAGCGGTCCAGTTTTTGTTTGCCCCTCTTAAAAATTTTCAACTTTTTGTGCAGTATCCTCTAAATTGGGAAAAACGTGCCTGGAGGAAACATTTGAACAATTGTATACACTTATTTGAATTGTATAATTCACCTTTCCAGAACGAAATAAAGTAAATAGTAAATACAAAAGTCCTGTTTATGCACAATTTTCTTCCATTTTCCCACCTTTGTTAATTTTTTCTTATTATTTTTATCTCTTATCTACTCCATCAAACGAAAACATCACGTGCATCCTTGGACGAATGTTGTTATTATTACTGACACAGAGATGCTCCCCTGCATGTGCTCAAAAAATTAGTAAGGAAAAGGCACTTTTATATTGTTCACCAATTGTATCACAGCAGGAAGCCAACTTCCTCAGCAACAGCTAGGAGTTCAACTTTCAAGCAACCTTGGATTCCCTCTGATCCATGGTCGAGTCACTTCCAAGACTTATACTCATGTCTTGCAAGAAATGGAGGATAAAATCAATAGTTAGAGCTCGAACAAATTTGCTTTGGCAAGACGGGCTACTTTATGCAAGTCAGTTATGGCCTCAATTCCACTATATAGTATGCAATCAACAAGCTTCTTCATGATTGTGTGCGTAAAAATAGACTAAGCTCAAAGAAATTTCCCACGGGGCAGCTCCTGAACTTAAAGGAAATTACACCTCATTAAATGTGATGTAGTATGCAACCCCAAATCAAGAGGAGGTTTCGGTTTTCGCAGTATGAAAAATGGAATGAAACTTACCTTACTTTCAAAATTACCTGAGACTTTATCTCCCATCGTTCAGAAGTATAAGCCAAAGTCCTGCATGCCAAATATAAACTACCACTCGAGGACATCCCT
This sequence comes from Erythroxylum tenue, assembly GCA_027568955.1. Taxonomy (NCBI): domain Eukaryota; kingdom Viridiplantae; phylum Streptophyta; class Magnoliopsida; order Malpighiales; family Erythroxylaceae; genus Erythroxylum; species Erythroxylum tenue. The sequence goes on along the minus strand of JAOSBM010000206.1, from coordinate 11,753,016 downwards.
GAACTCCTCCCCATTAAAAATGCATCTCACCTTTGGCGCCACCTCAACCACATCTAGGATGCTTGATTGGAATCTGTTGGACAGTTGATACTAGCCACCGAGTTTGCTTTTGGAAAGACATCTGGCTCGAAGCAAGGAAGCCCCTCGTAAAATTGGCAATTTCGCTTGTTCCCCACCATAAAGCCGACCTGTTCTGTGAATTTGTTAACTCTAATGGGGGCTGGGATTTAAACAACTTACAGGGGAAGCTACCGTGGGACATTATCCAGCAAATCCATGCTCATTTTCTTCCACGAGCAAACGCACGTCCAGATAGACCATTGTGGGTTTTGACAGATTCAGGAACCTTCACTGCATCTTATGTTTACAATCTATTCTGTGGAAATCAATGGAGAAACCCAAAGCACAAATAGACTATGGTTTGGTCATGGAAAGGACCAGAACGTATTCAAACTTTCCTTTGGTTGTGCCTACACGAAACTCTCCCTACCAATGCTGAAAGGAAACAGAGACACCTCAATTTATTTGATGACTGCTCATTATGTGGAGGAGTAGAAACCTTGCCCACAAGCGAAAGATTTCTAGACCAAGTTCATCCCCTAAGGTATACATTTTAATTTTTTACAAGGAACATCACTGATTGGTTTATCAATAACTTGCTGGAAACCTTGCTGCTAAATGAGACGCCTTGGACAACAATCTTTGGAGTCGCATGCTGGTCCCTTTAGAATAACAGGAATCTGTTTTGTTTTGAGGAAGGAGGACATTCTGAGGACTCTCTTGTCACCTAAATTCTGGCAAAATCATGAGAAGTCAATTATGCAAACATGCAACTATTAAGCACTATGGAAAAACCCAGCAGACTAGAGGCTTTCATTTGTTGGCATCATACTGAAGCGAATTGGCACAAGATTAACGTTGATGGAGCCTCCAAAACAGATACACACCTCGTTGTGACAGGAGGATTAATCCAAGATGAAACAGGCCTGTGGCGTGGAGGTTTCACGGCCAACATAGGGATTAGCTCAGCTTTTTTGCCTTACTCACAACTTGGGAGCTAGATTTCTGACGAATTATACTGGAGCTTGATAACAAAAGTGTTATTGACATCCCTCAACACAATCAACCAGTGGGCGACCAATATAATGCCCTCTTCTAATAAACTGTGGAGCTTCTTCAAAGATAATGGATAGTCTATATTCAACACACTTACTAAGAGGGCAACAAATATGCTGACGCATTGTTGACCTTTGCTCTAAGCCAGCCTCTTCAACTACAGATTTTAGAGTCTCCCCCTGATTGTGTCAAAAACCTTCTATCGTAGGATAGCATGTCATTGCCTCGTAGTGTTGTAGAATTTTGAGCTTAGCATGTCATTGCCTTGCAGTGTTGTAGAATTCTGAGTTCGGCACGTTGTGCTTTCCCCTGATCAAAAAAAGAAAATTTATAAGTTTTGTGATGAGTTTAAGGAGTATATTAATTGCAATATACAAATTTATGATTCATTTGATATTGATTAAATGTTAGGGTATTAAGTATATTTAATAAAAATTTTGAAGTTTGTTGATTCTTTTAAGAAAAAAATATATAAATGTTTGGTGGCGGTAGTGGACAAAAAAAACTCGATTTCTGTTAAGCTCTTTTTTTTTTTGGTTGCCCACGAGGTATTCTAAGAGGATCCCAATTATAGGAAAATATTTTTAGGTTATCCACACTCAAACTAATCTTCGTTTGAGTCGGGTAGATCCTTTGCGGGAAATAAAGCTCTGGCTCCAAATTTTAAACAGCTGTATACATAAGAGGGGTTAAACTTACGATCTCACTTAAGTCAGAAGAGCCCCTTACCAACTCACCAACGCCTTAGGTTTTCATTTGTTAATTAATGACTTGACAAACCCCAATCTAACTGAAAAAGTAGTTCAATCCTTTTAGATCTATGGACTTGTGTCGTCTTTAAATCACAGTTGTTGAAAAATGAAATAAGACATTTCAACTCTTTAGTTATGGAAATTCAGTTCACCCTTGTTTCTGCCATGCTACATCAATATAAATTATTTATTTTAATTAAAATTTACTAGGCGTTTGGTTTGAGCACATAATTGGCTATGAATATGGATATAATAGTAGAAGGTAATAAGGACGAGTATGAAAAATAAAAAAATAATTTTTAGTTTGTAACTTGGGTTTCTGTATTAATATTAATAATGTTGTTTGGTTTGTTGCATTAATGGGAATGAAAGATAATACAATACTATTTTTACCCTCAATAAAAATAAAAATAATTTGCCTTTCATATGTCTATTGAGGCTATCTCCATATGTTTGTAAAAGAAATTAATCAGTTTTGTTAAGAAATTTTATCGCAATTTTCGAGCATTAGATGAGCTATAGTAGGGCAAAGGCTAGGGATAAAAGAATAAAAAATAAAAGTGATAAAAACTTAGATTGAAATGAAAACTAGATATCCACCCCTCTTGGTGGGTTTAACACATTTTTAAATTTAATGGGATAAATCTATTCTCTTAAAATTGAAAACCTAAAGCAAATACTGTTTTTTACAATTATTTCAATTCTTCGTTCTCAAACCCTCAAACCAAACGTCCCCTTAAATTTTCAGGAAGTTACGGTATAATTTTAATTGCTAAATACCAAAGTATTAATTATCTTTTAGTCATTCTTAGTTTTTAAATTTTGTTGCATCGTATTGATATTATTAGATATTACAAGCCTTAATTCACGTGACATTTGTTACCTTGCTTAATTCTAAAACTCGAATTGTGGTTTCTTATAAAAGAAAAGGAAAAAATTTAAAATTTATTGTCAACTTTTAACTTTGTTCCTAATTAAATTAGTTAACATTTTCACTAATAGAAATTCAATCATCCTTATACAGTAAAACCTCGATAAATGAATATTCGATAAATTAATAATCTCGATTAAATAATATTTTTTTCGGTCCTGACTTGGGCCAATGGGATAAAATAATAACCTCGCTAAATGCATAAGATAATAGTTTAAAAAAATTCATTGAGGCCCACTGAAAATATAAAATAATAATTCATTAAATACGTATGAAAATTACATATATAATTCATAAAATAAAGCACTTCTTAAACAATTTTTATTTCAAATTTTATGCTTTTTTAGAATATGTATCTATAGTCAATTGATTCTTCCTTTCATACGAATTGAATTCAATTTCATCCTTAACTTTTTGGAGGGCA
>JAOSBM010000206.1:11723918-11736487 GCA_027568955.1 Erythroxylum tenue | reverse complement strand
AGTCAAATTATAAATATGCATAAAAAGTCACAAACGACACTTATTTTGAATAATTAAAATCCCTCTAAAACGACACTCATTATGAATCAGAGGGAGTAATTCTTAATAGGGTTTAGACTAAAATTTTTTTTGGCTTAGGTTTGAGTTTAAACTTGATCTTCATAGTTCAACTGCCCTAAAGTAGTTTGATTTCCTTAACTTATATGTTAGTTAAAAAAAAATTGACTGTTAAGAATTGTTCTCCCTCCTCAATCTCTCGTTAGAATTTTTATCTCTCGTTAGAATTTTTTCTCTCTGTCTTAAATCGTTAATCTCATATATATCTTAAATCTTCTCATTACTCAATGTTTCTCATTGGCGTTTTATGTCATTGATGTATTACAATTGAAGTTAGGTACTGTTGCCATCACTTTTCATTGCATTTGAAAATTAAAATATCACCATGCTCTACCTTTCACATGAACTATTGATTTAAGTTACCATTTCAAAATTATATAAAAACTTGATAGGGTTTCCCAATAGGTTTTGCGAATAAGATGTAATATTTAACAAAATATCGGCACTCAAACATGTTAGTTTCTCTTTTTATATAACACATTATTGAATTGGTTTTGCTTCTGTATATTTTCTAGATGGTTAGGATGAAGAGACATAAAGTTGGTTTAGTTAAGGGTTCTTTTGTTTACTTAAGTAAAAAGACTTGACCTAACATATGGCTTTAGGTCGAATCAAAATTTGAGGGATAAAGAGTTTGAAAAGCAAATTTTGAGTTATCATCCTACTTAATTAAAGTGTTTAAGAAGGGATTGGATACTTTCCTTAAGTTAATGTTTCAACAACAAGTTTTTATTGTATAAGATGGCTAATAATAGTTGAAGCATATTGTTCTTGCTAGGCAATGATGAATCTACAATTCTAGTTGTAACGGCACAAAATCATGACTCATAATTGTTTTTGATGGCATGCTTTCATAATGTGAACATATATAACTTATGTAGGTTATGTAAAAGTAGCATAATATTAGCCATGTTATATGTTAGAGATATGATTTTATTTAAATTATATAGCCAAACTCATGTAAAAATACCCATTTTCTATAATAGTTTATACACAATGAAATATAAAAATTTATCTTTTTAAAAATCAACCTTAGTTTCTACGTGGTATCATAGCAACCTTATAAAAGAGGCAGCCTCTCAAACTTATGGTTCTTGTTTTCTATAGACAAATTCAATTGTCTAGTAATGTTAGGCATATACTAAACTTTTCTACTCTTTAAGAGGATTACAATGTTGTAAGCCTTGTCTCTAAACTCTTCTACATGTGCCTTTATACACCAGTAAAATGTTGGTATATAAATTTCAAACTTTAGGTGTTCACACATGTTAAAGACAATTCAAATGACATTGTTTGACCTTAATTTGAAAAATGGCATTGTCCTAATATAAAACTCATAAAAGCCTAGCCAATTATGAACCACGTGTCAGGATCTTATTTTCTAATACAATCACCATGTGTCATCTAGTTAATGGCCATGTCAATAACACGTCATCACCATATCATTAACCATGTTAGATTATTAGGTCCTATACTGTTACGTCATCTATCATGTCAACTTTCATGTTAGCTTATTGAGTCCCGCTCTACCATATTAGACACCATGTTAGCTTATTAAGCCCACCATCCTACATCATTCTTATGATGACAACCCTATGTAATCACTAGTTTAGCCTGTTCAGTACAAATCGGTTCATTTTAGACCTATTAACCAACATTTTGACTAATTAATTTAAGGGTTAATTGTAAAAAAATCTCAAGTTTTACTTAATTTTGCAATACTAGCCCAAAATTTAAAAAGTGTTGCTAAAATGTTGCAACTTTTAATTTGTTAAAAAAGTAGTCTGATATCAAAGCCTCCGTTAACGTATTTAACATGACAAGTCACATTATATTAAAGTTTCTACAGCTTGGTTGCCACGTGTTCTATTTTTCCAAGCAATTATTTTTTTATTTAATAATTAAAAAAACCCTAATATTAAACTTATACCAATTTTTGATAAGGACATTGTAATGGCTGGTAAGATCAGGGAAAGGTACGGGAATATGTGGATGACTTAGAATTCCTATGTCGACAAACACACCGAACCTTGTGGAAATTGAGAAATAAGAAGTATTAGAAACTCTCAATTTGGTCTTTTACTTAGAGAATGTATATGAACTTCTTCTTAAGAGGTATTTGGACAAGCAGTTATAAAGACACCATCCTCATACGAGTTTCTTCTCTGTTGAACTCTGCTATACTATTTTAGTTGTCATCATACAAGAAACAAAAGTTAAGTTTAATTCCCTAATTTATGGACTCTTTATGTTAGCAGTGTAAAGATTGAGATAGGCAATTTTCTATTACCTTCATATGAACACAACAAAACTGCTATGACCTATCCTAGAATTAACATAAATATTGGGAGATAGATGGACGTTATTTGTTTCACAAGGATAAGTTGACAATGTAAGGTTTCACTTTCTTTAAAGATAGTGGAAGAATAGAGAGTTACTCCTAAAGAACACAAACACATTGGTTTTATTAGGAGTATGTGAATTTTTCAAGTGTTAGTGTCAAAATCAATTCCCTGAAGGTTGTTGTAAGCAAGAGAGTTCAGGCATGAAAGAGTTATCAGAGAGGCTTGTAGATAGCTTGGCGATTGTTTGGCAACTGATCTGAATCTCACTTTCTAGCAACCATTCTTTGTACCAGACGACAATGCCTTAACTAGAGAATAATTACGTGAAAAAAATTATTTTTAAAATAATTACATGAAAAAATAAAATAATTGGTAGCCACATAGCAAAAAACTTAATATGACATGACTCGCCATGTCAGACACATTAATAGAGACCTTGACATCAGGCTATTTTTTGCAACAAATTAAAAGGTGGAACATTTTAGCTCCATTTTAAAAGTTCATTCTAATATTGTAAAATTGAATAAAGTTTGATATTTTTTTATAATTAACCATTGATTTAACTATTTTCTTGAAGTTTTTTTAATTTAGACGGGTTCCATATGGTATTTTGGTGTCATGGACGGATTTTGGGGGTCAAATAGCCAAATTTCACTCTATTGACAAGTTTCCTTATTTTCGTGTGTTTTTCAAGCCTTGTTGTTAAGAATTTTTCTCATCTAATCATTATGGATACTTTTAAAATTTATCAATATATTCCTCAACCAACAAATGTCATCTTAGATGGATCTAAGTATGATTTACATGCTTAGAAAATGCACAATTTTCTCATTGGTAAACTTATTTGGCATATTGTCAATGGAAAATACCTAAACCTACTTAAAGGTCTGATGAAATAAAAGATATATTTATAGAATGTCTAGTATCTTAGGATGGTATGGATCATTAGATTCTAACATGATTCATAATACATGTGCTAAAGTAATCAAGTTTGATATTTAACAGTTTGATACTACTAAAGAGGTATGAGACTTTCTAAAAAGTTGTTATTTTGTATCTAACGATGTCAATAAATTTGAGCTCTATATAAGAATTTGTCACATACAACAACAACATGGCCAAACTATCAATAGTTATATGTCTAAATTATAAGAGCTTTAGGATCAATTTGGCACTTACAAACCTTACTTGCTCTAATAGTCGAATTGTTGCTACCTATGTAATCTTTGTGATTGAAAGTATATTTGGCACTTATTGATGACTTATTAGAGAAATTTTCAACTCTATCCGTAACTATATTCTTCATTGAGGATCTTTGTTAAGCTTTGATACTTTAATCAAAGAACTAATTATAGAAGATAGTCAACCTATCACTTTTTGAACGGAGAAATTTGCTTTATTTGCTAATTTTTGTCTTACAATCTAGACTTCCTGTTTTAGACTCTTACATATCAAAACTCAGCTAAGAAAAATGTATTATACAATTGCTATAAAAAGAGTGGTCATCATATCTCAAAATCCAAGAAATGATCCTAATAAGGTAACTCTTCTAAGTTCTCTTAGCTTACTATTGTCACTATTGTTTCCATAGAGGAATCATTGGAGAGTACATCTCTTAAATTTTCCTTAAAAGATCTTTAGTTAATTCTACAACAACTTCAACTAGATTTTGGTACAATTACCTCTCGTTTCCTATCTCTCACTTAAGATGCTTCCTTTTTATACTATATAGGATCCACAGATGGGTGAGATCTTTAGGACAAGCATAAGACTAGACAGTTGTTTGAACTGACCTCTCTCTACCTTCTATTAAAACATGTTGTTGGTGATGTTACATCTTATATATGCACTTTTTTCTCTAAATATTTTGAATTTTACCTTATCAATCGCTATTTGATCGGTATTTCAAATACTGGCCGATACAAAATCCTATAGTTTTGTACCAAATGGTACAAAATTCAAGACATTAAGATTCACAAATGAATTTAGGCTAATATCCTAAATATAACCATTTTAGTCTAATTCATCAATTGGGAATTTATTAGTATTAAATTAAAGGCTATTCATTGTAGATGGTTACTTTGTGATTTTTTTTATCTTTTTAATTTTTTAATTTAATGACAATATGTACTGTTTAGCATGGAAATTCGAATTATAGTAATAATATTTTTGAATTTTTTGGATATGGTACAATCACATCTTGTTTTAGATTGTTAAAATTATATTAAGTTTAAGTTTGATTAAATTTGAGTTTGGATCGAAACAAAAAATTTTAATTTGGGGTCATAGGTGGTCTAGATTTAAAGTGGAAATATCATTTTTCAATCCATCCCAGTGTTTAAACAGTTCTACTACATTCTTTCTTAGAGACCCTAGAAATATCGATTGATATACACCACCTACCTTCCATTCAGACGAGCCTTGTTGTATGTCAGTGCAAACTACAAAGTTAATATACCAGTAGGCATGGCAATTGGGTCTGGGCCTAGCCCAACTTAACCTGATCATTAGTAATAATATTTCAAAATTATAAATTAATATTTCATTTAATATATATGACTCTATCACATAAAGTCATTAGTAATACTAATGAAATATAAGAATCATTCTTTTATGAATTGTTATTCCATCCAATACGTCATATGTATAAATTTATCAATTCAATACCGTCATTATTATTTCACCAAAATTTATTTGTTAGTATTTAACTTAACAAGTTTCACAAGTTTCATATAATCAAAAGGATACATTTATCCTTGTATGTAACTTTATGATTATCATCATATTGATTTAACTAATATGATAAAAAAGGATAGTATTGGTTATCCAACTTTGTATTCTTACCACTTATATTAATTATAAGTCTCCTTTGATCCAAGACATATAAACTATTTGTATAAAATTGGATCAACTATTTTTACTTAACAAACTATTTCTTATCATGCTTTGAACATTGTAATATTGTGAAATCTAAATTCAGTATCAAATACTCATAAGCATGAGCTAGAAATACATATGATCTCTATTATATCATGTATAGGCAAGAAAATTCATGCAATCAATTCTTCTAATAATAAATATTATCATTCCTTTAATTGTTTTTCATATTTATGCTTTTAATAGGCTAAATTGAGTGAAACAATTTCATCAGGGTGTCCATATCTATAGCAAAGCGCTATTCATACAACCTCTTACATCTTGCTATCATGATGTTGACGTACATCTTACATGTTTCCATTAAAGTTAATAAGACATTAGTCAACTCAAAATGTCAATATTCGGTGACAAAGTTTTGATTGACATCTTTTATCTATATGATTTTGACATATCTTTAAAACTTTGTCACTGAATCCTCAACAGGGTTCATAGCAAAATTACATAATGGGCATACAATTTTCTTTTCTATCAAAATTTAAGAACTTTTCTCAAACATAACCTTTTCTAAGAAATTTAGTTCATTAACTTGGTATCAACTATACTAAACAAGATAACTTCTGCTCAGAACAAAAATAAATGTAAAAGAAGCAAGTAATTGATTATATGTCATAAATACTAAATAAGATTAAGTCTTTGATCATGTATTTAGTTACTCTTATTATTTTATTCAAAATAATAGCTCTCACTGCTATTCAGAAAGATTACTCTAATCTTTCTAGTGGGTTAGGATCCCACACAAATTTAGTTGGTCTTAAGTTCACTCAGTAAATCAACTAAACTTAAATTAAGTATATAATAACTTTATTAATCACATCTCATATGACTTTTGGATCTGTTTGATGACAACTCTTGTCAAAATATATTTTATATGTTATTCCTATCCTTTCCTCTAAATTCATATGATCATGAGTTTGTTCATCCAAATCATGCAAATTTGGTTAAGTAGGACCTGTTGTTATAAGACTAAACATATTCAGGTTAAAACGTCCTTAAGTTTTCTCAATAAGTCTAACAATAAACAGAACTCTGGTTTATTCTTATAACAATCGAAGACAAAAATCACTTTCTCAACATGTACTTAATATTTAAACGAGGGATTTAATTCTGTTCGTTTTATTAAACAAAAAATTGAATGTAAAATATCATACATATAAAACTTACAATTCAACATGCATAATATATGAAACATATATTCAAAAATGCAACTTATATACTCATAATCAACTTATATGCATAAAATAACAAGTTTTGTTTGATTCTAGTTATTGATCTTCATATTATGAATTAATTTTTCCAACTTCTTGGAAAAAAATAAATTAGATTAAACTTATTGATTCTTAAAAAAACTAAATTCCTATTCGAAATAGAAATTTAATTTGATTTGAACATAGTTTTAAAATTCAATTAGAAACTATTTCCAATTATCTTGACTCATTTAACAAAATTTAATAAAAATAATGTTCAATAAATATTGCTTCTTACTTATTATAATTTAAAAACTCGTTTTCAAAATTCAACAAGCAAGACATTCTAATGCAATTAGAAAATTATTTAAATTATTTATAATCTAATTAGAAATCATTTCCCTTAGTTAGAAAACTATTTGCTAATATTTAAAGGAAACTACTTTCAAAATTAAATAAAAAACTTTTTAATTTGATTAAGAAAGTCCTTTATATTATATATTTTGAGATTTAATTTCTTGACTAATTGGAAAATATTTCCTTAATCAATTAAAAAACTATTTTCAAAATTATTAAAGAAAGCTCGTATTAGTAAGTACATTAGTAAGGGCAAGAGGTGTTACTCATAATTTATAATGGTTATCGTGCACTCAGCAATTTATCTTAGAAATGTTTGGTGGGTGCATATATATTTGATGATACCAGAATTATGGATTAAGTTTAGAAAATTACCTCGCTTCATCTAATAGCTCCTCGATAATAAGGATGGAAAATTTATCTTTTATAGTGTTCTTATTTACTTCTATATAGTCAATGCAAAGTTGCCATGTACTTTCCTTCTTTTTCACCAGCACCAACATAGAGGAAAATGCAAAATCATGTCAATAAATTTGACACTCTATTTCAACTGAATTTTATGATTGCGGACTTGAAGTGATAGTAATTGTGTATATTCTTGACGATCGAATTCCTATGCTAACATTTCTACATATATCTGATGTTTTATTCAGTAATGTAATTATAGCATGCACAATTGACAAGAACTTTGAGATTTTGATAAAAGCTTCCCAAATTTCTTGGTTATGGTCACCTTAGAATTTCTCACTGGCCCCCTTTAACAAATCAATTTCTCTTTCTGTATAAACATCATTTTTTTTGAAATTGCATAGCATCTTATTAGTAGTGGCTAACCAATTGTCACATTTAACAACATATCACATCCACCCAATAGTAAAACCAAACATTTTTAGTAAATTCTATTTCTTGAAGTGTCCGAGGAAATCCTTACACAGTTGAGCACAAGGATAGCCATTTCATCCCCTAAGGTTACATTTACATTCTAAATTTCATATAAATCATGTTGGCTCTCTTTGTATTACGAAAGTGTACATAAGATTACAGGTGTTCCCATGGTCCACCAAAATGGGGATTGGTTTAACTCGATGATATACTTACATTTTTATTTACTTAAAGTATCTATAAAATATACTCGACATAGTTTGGAATGAAATTTGAGGTTAGATTTCCCTCTCACTATTAAACTCTTTCTAACTTCCTCACCATTTTATTTATTTTTATCGTCCAACATTTTTTTTTACGTTTATGGCTTGGAGTGAATTTTATTGTCATATTAGAAACAAATTCTTATCTTTAAATCATTTGCTACTACAATGACTTTTTTGTGTGGATAGTATGGGATAGGATTCATCATTACAAGATGGAGAAACTAAAAATCCCTATCAACCTGCTTGGCAAAATTCTCACTATTCTAATAATATAATCATCCAATAATAAGGGTTTCCACTTTTTCAAATGAACGATTTGAAAGTTAGATTCGCCATTTTTTGAAACTCTCTTTTGATTTCAAATTCATTATCTAACATAAACCTACCATCGTTCCAATCATAGAATAGATGAAATAAAAAGAAAAATAGAATATTTTTGCTCGGAGGCAAAGTCAGTAATAAGTAGAGAGGATTGGATTTTAACCCGTGACATTTAGTACCCAAAACAAAAGTGCTATCAAGCTATTGTATATCCCTTTCAATTAATGATTTTTGTTTTTTTAAAACCAAATTTCAAAATTTTGATAAATAAGGTCCTATTAAAACTTCTTTCAAGCATTCTCATTTGATCACGATATAAGAGAGCAAGCAGTCTAGAACTGTCATTGTTTATATATCATATGCAATTGTTGAAAATTTATCCATTTTTTATCTAGCTAAATGTAAAAGGCACGTTTATTAATTTAAGTAGCATATCTTTAACATGTCAAAGCAAGAAAGGAACTTATAATATATTCTAACTATTTCATATTTGTTATGTCAGCATAGAAAAAGGGAAATGAATCTTTTTCTCTATCTCACGACGCTTTGATTCACATATCATTTTAATGGGTGAACAGCCTAACCCTTGCAACATACTATAGCCCCACGTGACAATCTTAAGATATAGCAAATGGTCCAAAGCACATTCAGATTAGATCAAGTCCAAAATTTAAAAATTTTAAAAACATAAAATAATTTAAAGTCTAAATTGGGTAAGTCAAGACCAAGAACCTAATCCTTTAAAAATGTTGTGATTGAAGTAATAACTCAAATGTTTTGCTTGTAAAGATATTTTCTTTTTCTTATTTTTTTCACTTTTAATATGGGAATTAAGAACCAACTCTTGTGTTCCCACTTCCTAATTCTCATATTTAAAGTGAAAAAGTAAGGAAGAGGAAATTAACTTTGTTAATAAGCATATTCATATTGGACTTTTAAGTTAACTTTAGTTAATTAAGATTTAAACTCTTTGTCCTAAATGTGTTTATTATTAAAAAATGTAAATTTATTTAAATATAAAATATGATTATTTTTAATAATCGAATCTAAACTTATCTCAAAATCCCAAAATTTTTATAAATAAAATTCGCGAGTCTAATCTAACATTCTATGAATTCGGATAGACTTTAAATTAACTAAGATCGAACCAAATTAAATTAACACTATTTTAGTGCTGCTATTGCAACGCTTGTCAAATTTTGTGTAATAGTCCCTCCATATTCCTATTGAATTAAGATCTTTTAAATCTCCCATGTAGTTTCCAAAGGCCTCTTCTCTAAGCTTGAGGATTAAGGCTGCATTGTACTCTCCCTCAACCTGGATCTTCGTTTTCATATGATTTCTTATGTAGAGTTGGTCATTAATGACCCATGGTTTCCAAATATATGGTATCGCTACTTTAATCTTCATCTGAGGTAGAGTCTTACCCACCAAGATAAATTGTTCTGCCTTATAAATTTTGTTATAGAGGTCAAATTGAGTGGATGCGATATAAGAATGTGGTTCCTGGAAATGACCCCTTTACTACCGCATATCTTGCTCCAGTGATGTTGTACTTGTCGACTTGGAGTGAGACATGTTTGCCTTGAGCTCATTGATTTCTCATCTTAGTTTTGATTGCGAATGATTCTTCCATCCTTACATATTTCATGTCCCCTTGCAATTATTTGACAAAAGCCACAGGTGCTCTTCGTGTTCCGAAACCAAATAATAAGGCCGAAGTGTTTGGGCATCCCGACAGTTGTATACCTGCTAATCCTGAGTTTTGAGAAGTCCTGAGATAAGAGAACTGGACAAGGAAAAAGGAATGTAGAAGTAACTTATTTGTTATAGCTTGAAAATTGTTTGCCTTGAGAGGTGTACAACTACGCTCACAACAGTTGTTTAAGAGCAGATGTAACGAAATTCACCTTATTAGGAATATATTGGGCTCATATTATTTACATTAAGCTACATCGAAGCATATAGGTTGTTAATGTTATTTCGATAACCCTTCCAACTTCCAAGAATTTACCGTCAAAGCATCGTAGCAATAGTCAATATGGGGACAGGATCTTCTGTCCAATATTATGGTGTCTTATTCTGTCTAATGAATCTCAGCCATTCATTTAAGAAGGTCCCGCGTTTATTTATGTGGGACCCACATGGGACCCGTATAAATGAATGGCTAAAATTTATAGGACAGAATACGATACCATAAAATTGGACAGAAGATCCAGACTCGTCAATATGGTCCCTAAATGCAATCTTTCCATCGAAAGGGCTGCTCTTGGATTAAATGCAAATCCTATTCCCGATAAACATTACGATGTCACTGGAATATATTTGTCATCACTTTTCTTGTCTTTTCAAACATAATTCCCGAATCAAGTTTCTAATCAAACAAACATCTTTTGATCGCTTGGGCTTCTCACAAATGGGTACACGATGGTGTACCTGAGCAAAGGCAAACTAAGGACAATCTGAAAATGAATAAGAACCTCCAGGGCTAGGGTTTTCCTCGTTTTCTGAATCTTCGGTTCTCTCATTCAATCCAGGATCAAAACAGGCAGGCCCCTAAATTTCAGTCCTTGAATCTGCCTATTAATCATGGACTTGCATTTTTGATCTTGCTAATCAAACATTTTCTTCCAATTTTTTGTTTCGGGAGTTCTGAACAACACGATACCAGTTTTCCCATCCAGGAGCTGTTGGAAAAAGAAAGCACGAAAAAAGGAAAATATATAGGAAATAGGAAGAAATTAAAGAACACAAGAAATTTACGTGGAAAACCCCAATAGGGTAAAAACCACGGAGAGAGAAGAATTTCACTATAACAAAATAGGAATTACAAATTTAACCCTCTAATTTGTTTAAGAGGAATATTTGTTTTTGGGTGTATTAAATGAGGAAGAGTGAGCCTTCTTTTATAGGCTTCACTCCTCTTTTTACTTTCTCATCTCACCAATGTGGGATGAGTCTCCTAACATTCTCCCACTTGAAGATTGAATTAAATACTAATTAATCTTTACCATTCTTTCTCTCTCGGTTACATACTGCTTATGTCTTTATCAGGCCACAGGAGGAATGACACCATATGAATTTATCTGTGTTGACAACCTTAGTTAGAAAATCTGCCACGTTCTGCTTTGTGTTGATCTTTTTTACAGTAATTGTCCCTTCCTCCACTTTCTTACGAACGAAGTGGTACTGCACTCGGATATGTTTGCTCTTGGCATGAAAGGTTGGATTCTTTATAAGATGCAAAGCACTCTAGCTGTCATAAAATAGAGAAATTATCTCCTGTACATGCTCGAACTCCTCCATGACCAACTTCAACCAAACTGCTTCCTTACTAGCTTGTGTAGTTGCAACATATTCTGCTTCTGTTGTTGATGTAGCCACATCTGACTGCAGTTTAGATATCCTGCTTACAGCTTCGCTAGCAAGTAAGAACATATATTCGGTGGTGGACTTGCTTCTGTCGAGATCACCTACATAATCTGAGTCAATATACCCACAAATACCTGTGTCTAATCCTCTATAACATAATGCAACATTCAAAGTTCCTTTGATGTAACGAAGGATTCTTTTCACTGCTATCTAATGCTCTCTACTAGGATTTGCCATGTACCGACTTACAACTCCCACTGCATGTGCGATGTCTGGTCTGGTGCTGACCATGGAAAACATCAAGCTACCCACTGCTGTTGCATACGATACTCAGAGACGTCTCTATCCTCTCTGCTTCATTGCTAGGACTCATCTCAGAGGACAACTTGGAATTAACATGGAGTGGGGTAGATACTGGCTTACAGTCTTGTATGTTGAAGCGTCACAAGACCTTCTTCAGGTAATTTGTATGAGAAAGCCAGATCTTCCTATTGTTCCTGTCTTGGTGAATCTACATCCTAAGAATCTTGTTTGCTGGTCCCAAGTCTTTCATCTCAAACTCCCTAGCCAACTGAGTCTTTAATTCCTTAATACGATCTTTGTTGGGGCTTGCAACCAACATGTCGTCAACATACATTAGCAATATGGCAAAATCATCACCTCCAAACCTCTTGTAATACACACAAGGGTCTGCGTATAATCTATTGTATGCCAGACTCATGATGAAAGAATCAAATCTCTTATACCAACACCTTGGCGCCTGCTTGAGTCCGTATAGAGATTTGTTT
>JAOSBM010000206.1:11711298-11723818 GCA_027568955.1 Erythroxylum tenue | reverse complement strand
TGCCACACCGTTCTGCTGTGGAGTATATGCCGTTGTGAACTGTCGCTTGATACCATTTTTCTTACAGTAACTATCAAACTCTGCACCAGTGTATTCTCCTCCATTGTCTTTCCTGAGACACCTTATCTTCTTTCCTGTATCCAACTGGACTCGCGCTTTGTATTCCTTGAAGTTCTGAAACACATCTCCCTTGCTCTTGATTGGATACACCCAACATCTCCTAGAATAATCATTAATGAATGATACGAAGTACTTCTCTCCTCCTAGGGACACAACTGGTGCTTGCCATACTTCAGAGTGAACCAGTTCTAGAACATTTGTACTCCTAGAGTCCGATGTGTAGAACTTCAACCGATGATGTTTGCTTGTCACACACTGCTCACAAAATGGTAGTGAAACCTTTGTGAGCCCAGGAAGTAGCTTACGATCTACGAGAATCTTCATTCCTTACTCCGACATATGACCAAGTTTTCTGTGCCATATCATCGAAGACCGCTCATTGTTACTCGAGGTAACTGAAGCTTCTCCATCCACCAAAGTCTCTCCCTTTACCATGTACAAGTTGGCAGCTATCTTCTCTGCCTTCATTATCACTAGCGCTCCACAAACTATCTTCATGTTTCCCCTTTCACACTCTATCTTACAGCCGAGGTCGTCCAATTGTCCCAACGACAATAGATTCTTCTGAATTCTCTCAACATGTCGTACCTATTGAATGGTACAAACAGTTCCATCGTACATCTTCATCTTGATGGATCCAATTCTAACAACATTCATGGCCTGATCACTGCAACTGTATACAACACCTCCTGAGACTGGTTCATAATGATAGAACCATTCTTTACGAGAGGTCATGTGATAAGTTGCACCAGAATCAACCAACCACACATCCTGTGTCATCCTCTTGCCATTATGTGTTGTTGCTGCTTCACAAGTCAAGGCGTTATCGACGTCTGATCTGCTTGCAACATTTCCTTGAGGGTCGACAACTCTTCCCTAAGGACCAGAACTCTGTTTTAGGTTCTAACAATCTTTCTTGTAGTGAACTTTCTTACCATAATTATGGCACTTGAAATTTTTCTTACTTCGAGATTTTGATCTACTGTGTTGTTGACTCCCACTGAAACCACGTTCCATCGCTCTTCCTCTCGTCACCGTCAATGCCTTTACTTGCTGTGTAGATCCCTCCTTATTCTTGTGCCGCTTTTCCTCATCAATGATAGCAGCTACAATATTGTTGAAGATCAAACATTCTACAGGCAAGTTGGCCGTCAAGTTGATGATGAGTTGATCGTATGAATCCGGTAAACTCTGAAGTAGAATTTCCGCTCGTTCACTAGTCCCTATCACACAATCTATGTTTTTGAGTTGTGAAAATAGAGAATTCAGTGTATTGATGTGCTCGGTCACCGTCGAAGATTCTAACATCCGCAAAGTGTACAACTTCCTCTTGAGAAATATTATGTTGTGTAGGGACTTTGCCTCGTATATACTTGTAAGATAATCCCAAATTTCTTTAGCTGTCTTCTTCTCCTCTATACTTGACAATATCTCATCTACTAATCCGAGATATAAATTTGCCGTTGCATTTGTATCCATTTCTTCCCATTTTTCATCGGTGATATTATCTGGCCTTTTGACGATCGCTGCAAGGCACTTATCTTTCACCATGATAGCCCTCATTATCATCTTCCAAATCGAGAAATTTTCACCGTTGAATTTTTCCACCTTATATTCTCCTTTTACTTCTGACATTCTGCCGAAAAAGCTCCTCCCACTATTTCACGTGAGTCAAAACCGTGTGGGCCCCATATATGAATAGTAACCTCATGGGTCCCACACGAAACGAGCCTCACGAATGATGACATTGAGCAATTTAGGAATATCAGGAGACAGTGGGTGTCACTAGGTACGAAAACCGAAAGGTGGTCCCACAAGCCCACCGTGTACACCCAAGGGTAACCGCAAAATCTAATTTACTTTCTGATGTAGGGGATCCTCACTAAGTGGCAACCACAGAACATACAGTAAATAGATTTAAACTTAACCCAAGCCTGCCTCTAATACCAATTGTTGGAAAAGAAAGAACGGAAATAGGAAATAGGAAGAAATTAAAGAACACAAGAAATTTACGTGGAAAACTCCAATAGAGTAAAAACTACGGAGAGAGAAGAATTTCACTATAACAAAATAGGGATTACAAATTTAACCTCTAATTTGTTTAAGAGAAATATTTGTTTTTGGGTGTATTAAATGAGGAGGAGTGAGCCTTCTTTTATAAGCTTCACTCCTCTCTTTATTTTCTCATCCCACCGATGTGAGATGAGTCTCCTAACAGGAGCTACATTACCATGTTCTGAATTAAAGTGTTTTAACAAATTCCTGAGCAGAAGTTACTCCGCTCAATGAAAACGACTAGAGAGTATATGGCCTACATCATCTTGTTTGACACCATAAATTTATAAACAAAAATACTACCATACGGATCTATGGAATTTCAAGCAATTCAAAAAACAATAAGGTAATAACTTTATGACATATGATAGCTTTTGAGAATGACTAAGGGAATACACTAAACTAACTCGAGTTGTTCTGTTATTATGGTTCCAAAGGAATGAGCCTCATGAACAGCCTATAAAAGAAAAAACACGTCTCATTATATCAGTTCAAGAACGCTACAATACACACGAAACACCTAACACTGGTCGATCACCGATATAACCCAGGAAAACATATGCAAGAACTAAAACAACCGTCAAAACCCTACCAAACCTTGGAAAGGGTTCTGAAAACCATCACGATGTTGAGATGACTTGTCTTGGGCATCCTGAAGTGTTAAAAATGGCAGAAGAATTGGCAATGGCAATGAAGATAAGGAAGAAGAAGAAGTTGAAGAGAAAGCCGATTGGTTAAAATGCAAGTGGAAATTGAAGATGATGATCCTAAGCATAATTCAACAATGTATGGATCAAGGAAATAAAGTTAAAGATCAGAAGAATGAAGTACAAGGCAGAGAAGGGATGAAAAGCGAAAGAAGCAGATTGAAGAATTGCACAGCAGAAATTGGAAGTTCTAGTTAGTTACGTGGAAGGAAGTAACCAGGAAGGAAGTAACCAGGAAGGAAGTAACCAGCAGAAGGCTGAAGCAAAGTTCAAGAGATTTAATTAGCAAAATCAAGATTAGTGCTAATCAAATGCATGAAGCTGAAGAACATTAACTGACAATCAGATTTGTATGTCAGTCTTTTGAAGATGGAGAATCAAACCACTGCAGAAGAACTAATTGTTGTTCCTTTTCTATTTTTGCAAATGTTAGTTTTAGTTATGCTAAAGACAAATCAAGTTGCTTTTATGTTTAGCCAAATCAGGAAATGCTGTACTAGTCCAATTTATTCATCAGTCCAAGTCTTTATTTTCCACATTTAGGATCAAAGTGTAGCAGAACATGCAAGACTAATATAAAGCTCCACCCTTTCTTCATTTTTGGACATGATGGATGTATGAGAGAAAAACCAGAAAATCTCAATACAAGTTCATCATCATTCAAGTTTCATTCTTTCATATTATTTTGATTCTCAGTAGTAAGTTTAGAAGTTGTTGTTTAGAAAGTTGAAAATAGCAGTAGAAGTCTCTGTTTTGCTGAAAAAATTCTGAAGTTCTATTCCTTTGTTTTAGCATACGAGAGTGTGAAAAATTCATCAATACACAATCCTTTTCATACACTAATCATTCACTAAAAAAACACCAATTTGTGAGAAGAGTTTGAGTGGCATTTCATTGGAGATAGATTTTACATTCTGGTTACAAATCTGTGAACAGAGTTGGCAACATTTTCAGCTAGTTGGAGTTGACGTGAACAGAGCACACCAAGTGTTCGATACTTTGCCTCATCCTATATTCAAGCTCGATAGGTTGTGTGCTGAAGGAGCCTTCTTCAACCATCAAGGGGGCACCTTTTAAGAGTGGTATCAGAGCTTCACGGTTCACCTAGCCTGGACCAAACCGAACAATGGCAGGTATGAATCTGACAATGATGAACTTGAAAAATGTGCAGGCAAATATTCCGGTGTTGACGGGAGACAACTATAAAGCTTGGGCCATTCGAGTAGAAGATTACCTAAGGATCAGTGAGTGCTGGAGTGTAGTCACTGAAGGAGTAGCTGAAGAACATGGAGCCATGACACAAGAAGATCAGTCACAGCTGAACCAAGAAAGGGACAGAGATTTCCAAGCCTTGGTGTTCTTGAGGTCGGTGGTAAGTGAATCAATTTTGTTGAGATATGCTAGTTGTAGGAGTGCTAAGGAATTGTGGGAAACACTAAAAGTAGAGCATGTGGGATCAGTCCAAACTTTAAGGCTAAAGAAACAAGCGGTTTTGAGGAGCTTTGAAAACTTTGCCATGAAGGATGAGGAAAATGTAGCTACAGCAAAGAGTCGATTTCTGAATTTGGTGCAGCAACTAGAGGAGTTTGGGGAGAGTACAAGCACTGAAAGGTTGGTGGACAAATTTTTGAGTAGGTTGCCATTAAGGTTTGAAGCAAGTGTAGCACCCGTGGAGTGGCAGTTTACAAATGACCCTGAATCAGTCACTTTGGAGCAAATTTTTAATGTTTTGGAGCTGCATGAGGAGAGACATGGGAATAGAAGAGAAGGGGAAGTGTTTGCATTGAAGGCTGAAAGGTTTAGAACACCTGAAAATCCTCCAAGCTACACACAAAACCAGAGTTCCTTTGATCCCAAACCAGTTCTAGCACAAAACCATATACCAAATCAGCCTCACAACCATCAAACCTCTCATCAAACTCATACCTACACACAAAACCATCCTTATCCGAACCAACTATACCCTCAAACACAATATACCTCACCAATGCCCTACCAAAACATCCAAAATTCAAACCAATACCCTGGCCATAAAGACATCCGAATGCAAGGAGGAACAAGGATGCCTAGAGGGAGTTTATTTGCTAATTGCAGATTTTATCGGAGGAACAATCATGCAGCTGAGGATTGCTTTTGGAATGACAATGTTGAGTGTATCTTTTGCAGGAAACGAGGACATACAAGAAGGGTGTGTTATGAAAAATGGATGAAGGAGCATCAAAATTCTCAAAGTTCACTCTTTGGGAAGCCAACACCAATACATCCTCTTCAAAGAACAAATGCCTTACCAAACATGCTGCCATACCAACCACAACCATACCAACAAGTTTCTGAACCTCAAATGCATCAAGCTCATTTCATTGAAAAATCATAAACTCAATCATCTCAACCCTGTATAACCTCATTTCCAATTCAACCTATATATCAACCTCAAGTGCCTCAACCCTCTTCAATTTCACAATCATATGTATATTACCCTCAACCAAGTCTACCTCAATCTAGCTCAATGCAACAAACTCACCAAAACATGCAAGCAAATCTGCCAAATCCATCAAACCAACATTTTCAAGCCACAAAACCGATGATAGAATCAGCTCTATACTCACAGCCACAAACCCTCACAAATCCTCAAAACCACTCCTTAAACATGTCAAGCATTCAACCAGAACCCTCACAGACTAAAAACCAATCAAACCAAGCCATAACCGAAGAAAATGTGTTTGTAGTTGAAGCTGAAACTTGCCAAGATTTGAGAATGGTAGCTGCTGATAATGTGTGCATTTCTAAAGTAAAAAAGGAGAGGAAACGTACTGATATTGAAAGAAAGAAGGCTGAAAAATATCGCCTTCAGTTGGAGTCATTGAAGAAAGAAGTTAAGGAAGTTAAGTTGAAGTTTGAGGAGGCAATCATAAAGTTAGCAGCAACAAAGGCTGATGTAGCTAAAGAGAAAGAACGTGCTGAAGATCTTTCTAGACAATTGGAAGATGCTAGACGAATTATTGAGAAAAAATAGAGGGAGACTCAGAAAATGGAGCTTTTAGATAATCCTAAAACTACAGTCAAGAAATCAGTAGATGATGGATCTCAGGAGGAGACATTACATTCGGACTCACCAAACTTAACCAATCCCGACAGCAATGGAGGTCAGGAGGAGCATTTGTCAAGTCCAGAAATTGGGAGATTGAGCTCGGATCACATGAGAACTAAGCATATGAGAGTCAAGTATCATTATGTAAGGGAGCTGATTGAAGAAAAGGAGATTAAGTTGGCTTTTTGTCGATCCAACTTCTAACTTGCTGATGTGTTCACTAAGGCATTACCAAGATGGAAGTTTGATTCATTTAAGAAGATGATTAGAGTGCAGGCTCCACAAGACAAAGGAGGAGCTGTTGAGATGGCCTGTATTCGGCAGCCTGAAGTGTTAAAAATGGCAGAAGAATTGGCAATGGCATTGAAGATAAGGAAGAAGAAGAAGTTGAAGAGAAAGTCGATTGGGTTCAAATGCAAGTAGAAATTGAAGATGACGATCCTAAGCATAATTCAACAATGTATGGATCAAGGAAATGAAGTTAAAGATCAGAAGAATGAAGCACAAGGTAGAGAAGGGATGAAAAAAAAAAGAAGCAGATTGAAGAATTACACAACATAAATTGGAAGTTCTAGTTAGTTATGTGGAAGGAAGTAACCAGGAAGGAAGTAACCAGAAGCGCAGAAGGAAGTAACCTGCAGAAGGCTGAAGCAAAGTTCAACAGATTTAATTAGCAAAATCAAGATTAGTGCTAATCAAATGCATAAAGCTGAAGAACATTAGCTGACAATCAGATTTGTATGTCAATCTTTTGAAGATGGAGAATCAAACCACTGCAGAAGAATTAATTGTTGTTCCTTTTTTGTTTTTGCAAATGTTAGTTTTAGTTATGCTAAAGACAAATCAAGTTGCTTTTATGTTTAGCCAAATCAGGAAATGCTGTACTAGTCCAGTTTATTCATCAGTCCAAGTCTTTATTTTCCAGATTTAGGATCAAAATGTAGCAGAACATGCAAGAGCTAATATAAAGCTCCACCTTTTCTTCATTTTTGGACATGATGGATGTATGAGAGAAAAACCAGAAAATCTCAATACAAGTTCATTATCATTCAAGTTTCATTCTTTCATGTTATTTTGATTCTCAGTAGCAAGTTTAGAATTTTTTTAGAAAGTTGAAAATAGCAGTAGAAGTCTTTGTTTTGCTGGAAAAATTCTGAAGTTCGGTTCCTTTGTTTTAACATACGAGAGTGTGAAAAATTCATCAATACACAATCCTTTTCATACACTAATCATTCACCAAACAAACACCAATTTGTGAGAAGAGTTCGAGTGGCATTTCATTGGAGATAGATTTTACATTCTGGTTACAAATCTGTGAACAGAGTTGGCAACATTTTCAGCTACCTGGAGTTGACGTGAACAG
Source organism: Erythroxylum tenue (assembly GCA_027568955.1). Lineage (NCBI taxonomy): Eukaryota > Viridiplantae > Streptophyta > Magnoliopsida > Malpighiales > Erythroxylaceae > Erythroxylum > Erythroxylum tenue. The sequence continues at coordinate 11,716,485 of JAOSBM010000206.1, read as the reverse complement.
AGCACACCAAGTGTTCGATACTTTGCCTCATCCTATATTCAAGCTCGACAGGTTGCTTGCTGAAGGAGCCTTCTTCAACCATCAAGGGGGCACCTTTCAAGACACGAAATCCACACGTACATAAAGTTAACGACAGCTTATTGACATCACAGATGGACTTCAAGATCCACAGGCGATCAACTTGTGTCCCTAATCTTGGATTCATCGGCGGGAACACCCTCTCTCTCAGCACGTTCACCACCAGACTCCTCTGTGGTACTGAGCCCACCTTTGCTATCCATCTCCTGGTAACCTTCTTTTCCTAACTGTTCTTTCCTGGTCGTAACCTTCTTTTCCTAACTGTTCTTTCCTGGTCTGCCCTCCTCGGCTCCTTCCTACATATGTAAAACCACAGAATCAGCATGTAAATATTGATGAAGTCAAAATGGAATATGAACCTTCCATCAAGAACGTTTTGGTAAAGACTAAAGTTTAACGTACTACTATGAAGAACAAGTGATGAACTAGCTAGGTTATTGATAAATTATCCCTATTTAACCACCTTCAGCTAAGTGTTCCTGATCTTCAAGGCTTTTACCACCGGTACCTCCAAGGACAACCGTCTCTCCTCGCATTGCCCTAGCGTCAAGTTCTTCCCTTGATTGCTGATCAGACGACATCGGCTTTTGTCAACTCTAGTGAAGTTACACGACTCAACCAAATTCACGAGGCAAGCTGCTGGTAATAAATTAAGTGTGTGGCATTACTTGAATAAGGAGGTCCAATCTAGTTATACCGGAAGCCTATTGGATTGCATGACACGTGTTGGATGATGAGGCACAAGAGGAGGCATCGGAATGGAAACGTGGACATGTAGTGCCAAAAGAATGACACGAATGCAGGTCCTGATTACAGAGAAATGCAAGGGCATCGGGCATCGAATCCCTAACACGTACTCTCTTATCTGATGAGGAATTACTTCTCGCAGTGTTCTTATTTTATTTTGTTATGTTTATTTTTGTGTTATGATATAATGTGAGAATATTTATCAACCGTAGTCATCTGTTATCCTATTTTCCATATCATTTGCTCTTTGTAGACCAACAAACAGTGACATTTCGGACAAATAGTAACATAGCTAATGAACAGAAACAAGGTAGCAAATTAACCTTGCTCTTTTATCTTTGGCACCTCTGACCAAAATAAGGAATAAATTAGTTGAGGAAATCACAATGGAATGTATTTTTCTTTCAGTGAAAGATACATTTCTGTACGTAGTCTATTGGATTTTGTATACAAGAAATTTAAAGAGCGTTAATCTTCTTAATTATATTTTAGTGAACTTTTGCAATAATTAAACACTTATAGCCGGTAGTAGACCTGTTCAGGATCCGGCCAATGCACTTGCGTCATTTCTATAATCAGTATTTTAAACACGAAGAACAATTCATCAACAAAATAAACAGGTTGTTGAGTCGCATGATGTAATGACTACAAGAGCAAACAAATAGGGAATTCTGTTATCATATAGGGTCTTGTTGCATAAATTGAGTCTCGTCTAGAAATGTTTGACCAAGGTAAAGTATTAAATCAATATAATATTCATTCCCGGCCAGCCCTAAAAGACTCCGTTCATTTACATTTTCTATGTCGTAAGCAATATAACATGATTAAGAAAAACAATCATCATCACCGTCGCCTTCACCTTCACCACAAATTTTCGATATTTTAGCTATCTACATTGACGTTTCTTAAACATGTGCCACCGACTGTGCATGCCATACTAATGCTGAGTGGCTGAAATTCTTAAGCTTTGACCACTATCTTCGTCAATAATAATCTGCCACGTTCCCCAGTAAGTCTGCATCCACTTCTATATTAGTATCATTCAAAGGGCAGCTAACGTGTTTGACCACGAAACGACTTGGTCATAGAAGTATATTGATACAATACCATTGTTACCTTTTTAATGTTGTACTTCATCAAGGAGCACTCTCATCCAAAGAGCGTGTCAAACACATCAGTTGCCGCTAGCAAAACTTACTGGTTTTACCCGGTCAACGTTCCCCAGTCAAACAATTTACAACCTTTCACGCTATGGACAATATCCTCTTATTCATTTAAAACCGGAGGGAAAAGGCCAACAAATACTCAAGCCAAGTCAATCACAATTCAACTAACCGACACGGCGTCGCTTTACGAATGCTCCATCGCTTATTTAGCACAATTCGGATCAGCCTCCCCTTCATCATTCTTAAGAAACAAGGCAGCAATTAGCACACTAACGAGAACAACGACCTGTGAGAGGGAGACTCTGGAAGTTTGAAACCTAATACGTTACGACATGCCGTGCGCTGTGGCTGGACCGGTACCCAACTCACCGATATTTCAGTCACCAATAATTCAGACAATCTTTTGCAAATCATTGGCGTCCCCGAACATTCGTGGCCCTCAATCTCCGTCGTCGTCGATGTTAGCGTCGTCACCACCGTCGTTAGGGCCATCACTGACATCACCCTTGTCGTTTCGGGCTGAGAAAACGAAATTGGAATCAAATTCGGGTGCGCTTCAGAAGAGGAAGAGACCGGCAAGAATACATATACCTGTGGCGAGTTCGTTGGGGTTTGGCTTAGAGACTTCAAGAGGAGATGAGCAGAAAATAGATGTTATAGAAGTGAATGGTGATGGCTACTCAGTTTATTGTAAGAGAGGTAGGAGAGGACCATTGGAGGATCGATACTCTGCTTCTCTTGATGTTAATGGAGATTCTAAACAGGTAAAGCAGAGTTAATGTTCTTATGTTTCTTAGGTAGTGATGGAAACTCAAGGGAAATGAAAGTTTTAACTTGTATAGTTCTTTTACTATCAGATGTTGTAATTTTATCGTGGAAAAGCCTATTTTTGTGTATGCGTGAAGGGCAGTGACAATTCGCGTGATCATTGATTTTATTTTATTTAAAGAAGAAATCATTTAATGAACTACTGCAAATTAGGATAAGGTCAATTACAGAAAAAAGTTTGACATCTTGAATTAGATGCACAGACTATATATTGACTTGATCACATTCTGGGGTTACAGGCTCTTTTTGGGGTGTTTGATGGTCATGGGGGTCCAAAAGCCGTTGAATTTGCTTCCAAGAATTTAGATAAGAATATCATCTCTGAAATATCAAGTGGACGAGGACAGGAAATCGAAACGGCAATAAAAAATGGATACTTGATCACAGACAAAGATTTCCTAGAGCAAAGTGTTGGTGGTGGTGCTTGTTGCGTGACTGCGTTAATTCACAAAGGTAACTTGGCGGTTTCTAATGGTGGAGATTGTCGTGCTGTTATGAGCCGAGGAGGAGTTGCAGAGGCACTAACATCTGATCATCAAGCCTCGAGAGAAGATGAACGAGGCAGAATTGAAGATCTGGTAAGAAACTAATCTCATGTATGAATATGAGCCACAAAAGTGAATGTTGGTTAATACCATTTTATTTTTGATGCGAAATTTGCAAGTTATATTTTGATTTATTCTCTTCAATGTTATGTTAATAGGGAGGTTATGTGGATTGTTATAACGGTGTCTGGAGAGTACAAGGCACTCTTGCAGTAACAAGAGGGATTGGAGATCGGCATCTTAAGCAGTGGGTGACAGCTGAACCAGATACCAAACTTGTTGAGTTAAAACCTGAATGCGAGTTCTTGATCTTGGCCACAGATGGTCTTTGGGATAAGGTAATTGGGGTCTGAAAACCAACCTCATTTACTAGAATTCCAGCATTTGTTATTTGTTAATGAATTTGTTTGTATCATTGGGTCACTAAATGTGCTCTGTTTTACGGTTTCCAGGTAACTAATCAGGAGGCAGTAGATATAGTTCGTCCGTTGTGCGTTGGCGTTGACAAGCCAGAGCTATTCTCTGCTTGTAAACAGCTCAGTGAGTTGTCACTGCGAAGAGGTTCAATGGACGACATTAGTGTGATGATAATCCGGTTAGGACAGTTGGCTTGGTAGTTAAGTTTAGGAAATAAAGAAAATTAGGACCATGGTCTTGCGAATTTTGCTTCTCATGCAAGTGTTTTCGAAGGAACTTACTGGTTAAGAAGCCTTAATTCTGATTCATTAACCCCTTATGCTCGTTCTAACGTGGGCAAGGGAGGGTTTTTTCATAGATGGTAGCAGTGGATGCGGAATAGCTGTAGGTCATTTTGGCTACAGTCCTCAGCCTTTACATCGACTGTCACATATACTGTAAAGTTTCATTTTGCCACTGAGGTGGCTGTGTTTGATGCACCTCCAATTATAAGACAAATTCGAAAGGACATGACTCTAAAATCTTCTGCAACTCTTCAAACGTACAGTTTCTTGTCCATCCTCTTACTAATTTTGTTCGGCAATAGCTGGTTTTATGTTGTGATTGGAGCGACTGGGTCAGTCTAGTTTCGGCAACTGGCCTCTTAGCTTGGCAGCATTTTGGATGATATTGCTTGAGTTTTCTAGACGTCGAACCCCTGGCTCGTTTCAACAATGTCATGACCCATTAAAAAATATGCTTCTAGTCTTCGGATACCCTCATGACTGACCAGCCCGAGTTGCAAGTTAGTCTCGCTATTTCGTTTACCCAAATCGCTGATTAAAACTTGTCACTGCCAGCTTGAAGCACTCTCAGTCTCTCACTGGCCTAATTACACCACCAACTCGCGAAATAAAAACTATTTTTTTGGTAGTTTTAAAAAAAATCTAATATTTAAAAAAATATAATATTTGAATTTAATCCTAAATTATGTGATTTTTAATTTCATCATAGTTCTGTTAAATATTGGAAGATGTGATATTTTTATTTTAACAAAACTCATTACTGATATACATAGAATCTAATAAAATTGATTCAATTACTATAATTCACATTGCTAATATCATATAAGGCTTTTGGATGTTAAGGAAGCCGAAGACAAGTGAATACAACATCTATTTAGACAAAAAGATATGTTTATCTGTTAAAGTTGTGAAATCATGAGGACTAAATTTTAAATTCAAATTTATTTTAGAGTTAAAAAAATATTATTTATGATCCAATTGGAATGATTTTATTACGAATGATTTGTATTAGTTTAAAAATTAACAAATAATAATAATAATAATAATTATTATTATTATTATTATAACAACAAAATTAATAAAATTAATAAATAAGTTCAAAATGTATAATAATCATAAACT